>PVIH01000271.1:170957-402721 GCA_004025045.1 Sigmodon hispidus
CTCTCTCTCTCTCTCTCTCTCTCTCTCTCTCTCTCTCTCTCTCTCTCTCTCTCTCTCTCTCTCTCTCTCTCTCTCTCTCTCTCTCTCTCTCTCTCTCTCTCTCTCTCTGAGAGAATTACCTAACAGCATTTTCCAGCTCCAACAGTACTCCATATTTATCAAATAAGAAAATCTAGGAAGATAAGAATCTTGAGTAGAGGACAAAGGAAAGATGGTATGAGGCATAGAGTACATCAGGATATAAGAGTTCCATATCTCACAGAGAGCCCTGAGCACCACTGGCACCTATGAGCTCTGGAAATAGCTGTTTCTTCACAATGGCTCCTAACACTAAGAAGGTTATCACTATCAAACCAATCATAGCCCTGGAGACAGATCAGGCTGCAAGAACAAGCCAAAGCACCATGTAGACATCACAGCAAGGGCTCAGAGATGATTGACAGATTTCATAAGGGAAACAAGGTAAACAGAAAAATCAGAAAACAATGTAGGAAATGCAAAATTTTATCCTCAAATATAGCCAAGTAATATTTATGGAAATGCATAAATATAAAACTTTATGAAATTTATTAACATTTGAATGAGCAAACAAAGCAATTGGAAAATTTAAAGGAAGCAGTAGAGAGATAAAGATGTGAAGAAAAGAGAAGAGGAAAGATAACACAAGAATTGCAAAACAATTCTCATAACAAAGAAAAATAAATTTGTGATGTGATTGAGCTGCTACAAGGAAATAAATTATATTGAATTTGAATGAGAATGATGTTTTTGTCAATAAATTGAATTTAGAGCAACTTCTTTAAGGAAAACTGAAGTACAAAAGTTTTCTGGCACACAAGGTTAAAGAGTTAGTTGATTATTACAGATACCGTGGGAATTGTACATGTCTTCACACAGACATTCACAATGTACATGTCAAGTATTTCAAAATAGGTGGCCCGAATTCAAAGTCGAGGGAAAGTAATACTGAAGAATATATAATTCTCACCTAAGGCTGTCAGAGTCTGTGGAAGAAATTTCAATGTCCACCTATAAAAAATGGAAATAGAGGGCTGGAGAGATGGCTCAGCAGTTAAGAGCACTGACTGTTCTTCTGGAGGACCTGAGTTCAATTCCCAGCATCCACATGGCAGCTAACAACTGTCTGTAATTCCAAGATCTGACACCCTTACACAATTATACATTCAGGCAAAGCACCAATTCACATAAAATAAAAATAAATATTAAAAAAAAATGGAAATAGAAATGTCTAAGTAAAGTTACAACTACATATGATCTACATACGTTCCAACTACATATGATCATTCTCTAGAATCATGAACAGTGTTTTCACTTAAAATTCATGACAAATTTTTAATAAGATAAATCTTGTGCTGTGATAGTTTATGAACTATGAAATCATAGAGACCCCTTCTCACTGACAAGCAATCTCAACAAGGACCAGGTTTACTTCTATGTTAACATTAGAATTGCCACCCTCTGATGAAAAAGCAGAGGGCACATGGGATGATTTGGAGGGAAGAACAGGGGCTGAGAAGTATTGTACTTAAATTACAATCTCAAAAATAAACAAAAATCAGGAGACAAACTTACCCTGTATACCTGAATGGAAGTGAAATCTGTGTCAGATGAAGCCAGTCATGCACAGGAAGACAGACACTACATGATGTCTTGTGTGTAGAATCTGAAAGTTCTGATGTCATAGAAATTGAGAGTCGAATGGAAGACAGCAAAGGGTGAGGAGAGTCAGGTGTGATGGGAGTCAAGGAAAGGGGGGTTGATGGGTTCCACACAGTGGTTAGACAGGACTTCTGCTATGTTATAAACTCAGCAGTGCGCTGCATCCTAGAAGCTAGGAGAAAGAATATTGTAAATTTTTACTAAAGAAATGATAAACATTTGAAAATACAGGCATATCTATTTTGGCAACCTAATGTGTGTAAGTCTCAAAATATGTTTGCCCACTTTACTTTCAGTTTCTGAGTAATAACCAATGTAAGTTTAACTTTTTATTGTTAATCTACCACAGAATCTCCAAGGTTCACAAGATGTAGACTATTAAGACTTGTAAAAGAAAGTTAAAGAAGAAATGGGGGGGGTATATTTGGAGTGTTAATGAAAAATGAATTTAAAAAAAGCTCTTATTGAAGCAAACAGATCATTACAAGACTACATAGAATACAACGTTTTTAGGCTTCTGAGTTTTCTGACATGAATTCTTGAACACCCTGGAGTTCACAACACAGGGCCACCAAGAGGATTTATATTTTCAAAGGAGAAAAGAGAGAGGCCACACAGACCACCCTCTGAGATGTCCATTCCAGGGCAGTGTGCTGTCCTGTCCTGTCTCTCGGGAGTTGTTTTAGTCAACTCTTCTTTGCTTTTAGACCTAAGAACTGAGTCAACAAATCTAGTCCACTCTGCTAAGCTTCTGGTCATTTTAGCTTGTTTTTTTTTTCCTTTATAATTTTTATTTTGATTTCAAAATTCAAATTTCACTGCTATTTTTTTCTTAAATAATTTATTTAGCTTTATTTTATGTGTGTCAGATCTCCTGGAATAGGAGTTACAGACAGTTGTGAGCTGCCATTTAGATACTGGGAATTGAACCACACTCCTCTAGAAGATCAGCCAGTGCCCCTAATCCCTGAGCCATCTTTCCAGCCCCTACACTGCTATTCTTTGAACAATAAAATATTTTCCAAATATTTACTTACAAAATTCCAACTTACTTATTAAACAGCTATTAAACAATAAGTGGGCTAATTGACGGCTCCATGTTGTCATCATAAATATATCCATGCTTCTTATTGTTTTCACATAAATGCTGTATACTGGATTCCATATTTTTGTTGTTTTTATTTTTATTTTATTTTTCAACTTTAATTCTCTTGACTGTATTTATATACACATATAACTGATGAGTTTTGTGAGTTTGGAAAAATAACCATTTTATTTTTCTATTAATATAGCTTTATACACTAACCATCATTGACTTAAATATATTTTTAATTCTCTACTAAGCCGTATGTATGTCCTGTGTCTAGTGTGTGTCTCAAGTACATACTAACTTCTCACGCTCATGAGACAGATCTTCATGGTCCAGCAATTAACTTCCAATAAGACACTGACTTGAACATTAGGAAAGCTATTGATGGTATTAGATTTCCTCTCTGCATACAAACAGGATGATCACATTCAAACAAAGCTAACTCGGCTCGTCAGTGACTGTCCTAGCCTGGCATGTTTTTTTTAAATGTCTGTTACTGCTTTTGGGTCAGCACAGCAGAGTGATGTTTAGGCACCTGATACACAGAATCTTTGAAGAGGTGTTAGGCATAATAAGTGAAAGTACAGAAACAAGAGATTAATGAGGACAAACATAGAAACAAAGTTAAGGCTTAAAACAGCACAAGATGAAGAAATATATAAACTCACACATCCTTTCAATATCCTAATAAAGAGGGAATTACATTCATGGCAGATTCAAAAAAACAAAATCTGTAGCTGGCAGTTTATTGTGGATAAAGTTTAGTAAAAAACAGTATGCATTGAGTTTATATGAGAAGAAAATCATTAGACCTTGAAGTTAAAGTTAAACTTGAAGTCCCTATAAATTTGTTGATCTCATTTGAAGGGTTTTATAGTTCTTTGTTTACACTGAGGTCTATGATCCACTTTTGAGTTACACTGTGGCACAGTTAACAGACACTGCTGTGTGTTCTGGATCTAGATTCAATTGTTAGATGTGGTATACACTATTTGCTGAAAAAAGTTGTTTGCTGTGGAATTACACTCTTGTACATTGTAGATATTCATCCCTCCTTCTGGTTGAATAAAATGTTAATTGTCCAGAAGGAAGACAGGAAGTATAGGCAAGGCTACCAGACTAAGAAAACTCTGGGAAGAGGAAGAACAGATCAGAGGAAGGGAAATGCAATACTGCTCTGAGAAAAGGTATTAAGCCACTTGGCTAATCATGGGTTAGTTTAAGAATAGGAGTTAGCAAGTTACATGACTGAGCCATAGGCCAAACAGCATGAAATTAACATAAGACTCTGTGTGATTATTTGGGTCCAAGCAGCTGAGGACAACTGTTGCTTTTTGTGACTGTTGGTCTGGATCTCAGAGCTAAGTCAGGCCAGAAATGGATTACTGCAGTTGTTCCTGGATTTCTGTTGCTTTTTTGTCTAGGACACATTGAGTGCATTTATGGGGCTATATTTTAGGGCATTGAATTTCATTATTTAATCAATTTTCCTATTATCACATTATCTTGATAGCTATAACTTCATGATAATAATATACCTACAGTCTCATAATATTGTTCTTTTATATTTTCCTATTTCTATTTAGAAGAGAGGAGGAAGGAAGGGCTGGGAAAGGGAGGGAAGAAGGGGAAAGAAGCAGAATCAAGAATCAGGTAAAGGAGAGAAGGGGGTGAGGAAGGGTTAACAGAGGAGAAGGAAGGCTGAGGAGAAACAAAAGAAAGGAGAGGAGAGCATGTGCCTTTAAGTCATGCATAAACTGAAGCGCAATTGTATGAGAGAAATGATAGATATCATGGTCTTTCTATTGTTGGGCTTCATCATTGGTAGTCTCTTCAAGCAGTTCAATAGGCAGGAAAAAATGCTGCTATTCTTTAAATGGAAAAGAGTTCAAGAGACCATCTTCTGCAGTTCCTGCACATGCTTTGATCTCTGAAGGAATTTCATGATGTTAATGTACCACTCTCATGAGGAATCTTGTTTTCCTCAGTATACAAAGCAGGACAGTAAACATTTTGTGCATAATATTTTCTCTTATTTATAATTTCTACCCCATGATAAATTTTCACAATGTTAACTGCCTGAATAGTGAAAACAAATATCAAATTTCCAAATTATTTTAGAACAATCTAACAGATAAATCAAGAGCATTATAAGCTTTTTATGTTGATGACAATAATGCCAAGTGTATTATTTTAACACACATCTGTAATAGGATAACAAATATTACTTATATTGTTCTATTCAAAGAGTGTTATTATGTTATTTGTGTTTTATCGTTTTAGCTCTGGCTGTTAGATATACTGCGATCTTTTAGATGTTAGTAATTTTCCTCATGTAGGGGAAGTTGTAGCATATGTCTGTTTAATTACTAACCATAATTTGAAATCAGAACCATAAGATAAAGCATTGTCTCTATTGTACACATGTGTATTATCTTACAACTATGTTTTTGTATAACATTAGTTAGATCATTTTTCTTAAAGTAATGTTTTATTTGCATATAGTTGAACCTGATAACTTCCTTTAAACATGTCCTATTTCAAATATATACATTACTATAAAATACTGGTTCTTAAATGACATTGTCATAGTTACTGTTCTGTTGTCCTGATGAAAAGCTATGAATGAGACCAATTGCAAAAGAAAGTATTTACTTTTAGGGCTTGTTTACAATCTCAAAGAGTGAGTCCATGATCATCATGGCAGGGAGCACCATAGCAGGCAGGTAATATGGGATGTCTTTTTGTACACTATGGATATGCTTAATTATTGGTTAATAAAGGAACTGTTTTGGCCTATGGCAAAGCAGTTTAGAGGCAGGTGAGAATTCTAAACATAGATAAAGGAGAAGAAGGGCAGAATCAAGAAACACTCCAAATTGCTACCTAAGGATAACCTAAAGAAATACAGAAATAAAAAAGATAGCTCTATTGTTGGGGGTTTTTTGGTATAAATTATATATAGGTATGTCACTTAACATCTGCTTTCATCCAAGTGGACACATGTGTGTTGTGATCCTCCTCTGTTATTTCACACCCTGGATTTGCTGCTGTCTTCAGTTCTACTAAATATACAAGATGAAGGAAGAGATTATGCCCAGAAATGTATTGATAAGGAAAAGTGCAGTTATTTAAGGACAGAACTGGAAAGGCGGGGGTGGGGTGGGGGTGGGGGTGGGGGAGGGATTTCTAAACTTTACCTGGAATTTTCTCAAAGTGGTCACTCGTACAAGAAAGACAAATGCTATGATATGCTGAGAGTCTTATGATGATTTGTATTTCTCTTGTAACATACCAGAGGTCACATGAGTGACCTTTATCAGAACGGAGTGCTGTACCACTATTTCAGAGTACTTTATTTAGTACTTAAGGGACTAAGCTTGTTCTCTGTGTATTATGTATATATTATAAGAATATTTTGTTGGCTTGCTTATTCACTTTAAATGCACCTATCATCTATTTATTCTCCATCTATCTATTGTCTATCACCTGTTTATCATCTGTAATTCATCTATGATATGTCATCTATCATCTTTGTATTTATCATCTCTCTATGTATAGTTTGTGTAATCAATTTATGTATTTATCATCTGTCAATCAACTATGTATTTGTCATCTGTCTTTCTATAGTCACCTACATATCAATCATCTATCAATTTTCTATAATCTATCTTTGTCTATATCTTATCTATAAATATATATCTAATAATGCCTATTTGTCTGTCAATTACAGGTAATTACGATTGTGAGTCCTGATAGAATCAACTTAATATTTGTTTTAGGATGCCTTTTGTTAACATTTTCTCTCCTCTTAGGATAAATTACAAGGAACCACAATGTCAAAGAAGCCATAAAGTAGTTACCTGAAATTTTTATTTCATCAAAATTTCATGTGACCTAGTCTCAAAAACAACTTGATATAGATCCATTTCCTCATCATTTTCCCTTGTTTGTTGAACCCTCCATAAGATTTTGGTAACATTTTTCTTCCTATTTTATTATCATTGGGGAATGTGCATTACCACCGTCTTCAGTTAATAACAATAAAAGTTTCCTGGAACTTCTAACACCATATAAATATATCTAATTTTATGACTATTTCTACATCTAACATATTCTCTGTGGCAAGAAATTCTATTAACTAGGTCATATTCTATGATAAGCTTTCTTGGTTTCCTCAATTCGTCAAACATAAATCTATATAAAGATAGAAATGTAGCAATTACACAGGGCCCAAGCTTCAACTGGTTCATTCTACATGTCATGATGGATGGATGATGAAGTTTAACATTATTTATTTCTCCAATAAGTGGCAGGTGAAATAAAATGGTGACAGGTCTCTGAAACAGAAAGTATTGATTCTCCTCCACTAATCAATCTGGTTAGTTTTTCTATGAACAGTCTGAGATTTATTTTATTTGAGAAAATTTTCTGCAGAAAAATTATAAGATACTAGAAATGTTGGTGTCATTAAATAGTACATTTATATCTGGGTGTGCACATTTACATGCACCAGAAGATAATGTGACACACTTTTAAGTTACACATGGAGACACTTTTAAACAAGCATGTTTGATATTTCAAATTGTTTCTTTGCTGCTATGGAAACACGGTGACCCAAAGCAACTAGGGGAGGAAAGGGTTTCATTTTGGCTTACAGGTTATATAGTCCATCATAGCGGGATGCCAAGTCAGGAACTCAAGACAAGAATCTAGGGGAAGAAACTGATACACAGACACAATGGAAAAACACTGCTTGCTATCTTGATTTTCAAGACTTGATCACCTTGTATATCTCAGGACCAAATGGCCAGGCATGCCACTATTCACAGTAAGGTGGACCTTCACAGCTCAAATATTAATCAAGAAAATGTCCTATATGCATGCCCACAGGCCAATCTTATATAGGCAGAATTGTTGCATGAATTCTGGTTGGACTGAATGAGACTCAGAGTCAGATATCAGGGAAAGGCTGAAATATCAGAGAAAGAAAACACCACAGTCAAGTCTCACCCAGCTATCTTCTAGCTTCCTCGGCTGTTGTAAAAAATTTCTGTTCCAGTCTTTCCCGGCCTGGACCAGAGGTTTGGTTCCACTCTCAGCCCCACTTAGCCTCAAATAACTACACAGATGCCTGTATTATTTTTATGCTGATTGACCTAGGGCTCAGACATATAATATGCTAACTCCTTCATTTGAACTCAACCCATCTTGTTCAGCCATGTGACTCGGTACCTTTTCTCTGAGCAGTATTTCAGCTTCTTTCTTCTATAGCTCTCTATCAATTTGGGCTGGCATCTGTGTGTCTGGTGTCTGTGTCTGAGATGTTCCTGGGTTTTCTTAGCCTGGTAGACTCGCCCACACTTCCTGTCTGCCTTTGGCAAATCAGCTTTTATTAAACTCACAGGCGGAACAAATATTTACAATGACAGGGAACAGTAGCAACATTAACATAATCCCTTACATACAGCCTCATCCCTGGTTACTTCTAATTTCTGCTGTTTTCCTAAAACAGCCTTAAATGCCCTTCTCGCCCAGTTGTATCTCATCCAGGTTAGGATTAAAGGCAGGAGCTATTGTATTTGGCAGTCAGCCTTGAACTCACAAAAACACAGAAAAATCTCTATATCTGGAGTTATGAGATTAAAGGAGTAGGTCACCACTCCCGGCTTTCCCTGTGCTGGGATTAAAAGTTTGTGCCATGGAAGCCCAGCTGCTTGGCCTTATACTCAAAGATCCAGAACTCCCAGAACTACGTGTTACCACTGCTCTGCTATTCCAAGAACTCCCCAAGCTACCTCTGCCTAGTTTTTGACTGTGGGTTGATCTCTTGATATTCCAGGTTTTATTAATTATGTAACAATCACCATAGAGATTTTTCAGTTGAGATACTCTCTCCTCACGTAACTCTAGTCTGTGTCAAATTGACAAAAGCTAAGTAACATAGTCATTTGTAATTATGCATGTCCCCCTAGAGAAAATATTTAGTGGTAATATAAGGTTTTTCAACCATTCATATTTAGCTCAATGCACTGAATTCACAGTCTCAGCCTGAAAATCTAAGTTCACCAATCACTTGTTACAGTTTGGAGCAAATTATTAAACACATTTAGAATATATAAGAAAACACTATTTTCCAATTTGACAAATTAAGACTCTACAACCTACAGACAAGCAACTATATCACATTTCTCTGACATCAATGTCTCGTTATCCCTGAATGTGGAGTATAGACACACCCTACATGTTAGATTGCACCTGAATAAGAGAACCAGACACTAAGCAGATTTGTAATCAGGGCTGATTTTTATTATATATGATTCATGGTACACATGAACTTTAAAATACAGAAATTTTTTAATGATGACTCAGTATATGTGTGAATACAAATATTATTTTAAATAATATCTTAAGATGATTAAATCTCCAGAATATCACATGAAAATTTTTATGATTTATTCCTACTGAATTACTACTATGGTGCATTATAATTTACTCTGGTTTCTATTTTTTTTAATACAGATTTTATTACTTGCTACTTTCAACATCATCTGCTCCCATTTGCTGCTGGAGAAAACCCCTCTGATGCTGATTGGGCAGTCTGTGAATATAGCAGAATATCATTCAAAAATGGAAGAATATTGCCAAATTCTTTTTATGAGGTCACAATAACCCCAATAACCAAGCCAATCAAAGATGTAGCAAAGAAAGAGAATTACAGACCAATTTCTCTCATGAACATTGATGCAAAAATTCTCAACAAAATTCTGGCAAACTGTATACAACAACATATAAGAAAAGTCATCCACCATGTTCAAGTAGGATTCATCCCAGAAATGCAGGGATGGTTCAACATGCAAAAAACTGTAAATGTCATCCATCACATAAACAAACTGAAGGAAAAAAAACAAATGATCACCTCCTTAGATGCTGAAAAAGCCTTTGACAAAATCCAGGCCTTTATGATAAAATGGCCTGCAGAGGTCAGGAATACAGGGAAAATGCATAAATATAATAAAGGTTATTTACAAGAAGACAACATCCAACATAAAACTAAATGGAGAAATACTCAAAGCAATCCCACTAAAATCAGGAACTAGAAAAGGCAGTCCCCTCTCCCCTTATCCATTCAACATAGTTCTCAAAGTTTTAGCTAGGCAATAAGAGAACACAAGGAGATTAAGGTGATACAAATTGGAAAAGAAGAAGTGAAACTATCTCTATTTTCAGATGATATGATTGTATACATAAATGACCTACAAAATTCTACCAAGGAACTTCTACAGCTAATAAACACCTTCAGCAAAGTAGCAGGATACAAGATTAAATCAAAGAAATCATTAGCCCCTCTACACACTAAAGATAAAAGGGCTAAAGAAAAAATAAAGGAAATATCACCCTTTATAATAGCTGCAAATAGCATTAAATACCTTGGTGTAACTATAAACAAAGAAATAAAAGATCTGTTTGACAAAAACTTTAAATTACTGAAGAAAGAAATTGAAGAGGATATCAGAAAATGCAAAGATCTCCCATGTTCCTGGATAGGGAGGATCAACATTTTGGCAATCTTACCAAAAGCAATCTACAGATTCAATGCAATTCCCATCAAAATCCCAACACAATTTTTTATACACCTTGAAAGAACAATATTCAAACTATACTATAGAGCTACAGTAATTTAGTGAGAATAGTGATTTACTAATTATCATATCCATTCAATAATGTAATATTCTGAAGCACACTAAAATCTCTGGAGTGGGGAAATGGAAAAAAGATTAATCATACACATACACTAGAAAGCACTAAGCTTTCTTGAGTGTCACAGGAAACAGAGGTGACACCAGAAGTACATGCAAAACAGCCTGTAACACTTCCTTGGGAAAGCATTCTCAGAGGAAATTACTAGTAAACAGAGATTTCTTTTTCTTAGCTCTTAGAATGTCTTTTTTCTCATCTCTTAATGTTTTACCATTAGATGTTAACTGGCCAAATGCCAGTATGGCTTGGGATTAAATTTGTGTTTTATTCTATTTTATAAGTGAAAAAAGCAATATTATTTTTAAATACAGCTTTTTACTAGAACATGATGAAAGTGTATGCTTTAAATTTGAGTTTGCTTTATATCCTAAAGTTCACATGGGAAGACCAACACAATTAAACACAATTTCCATGCTGGAGAGATGCTCAGTGTGCTAAGAGTATATACTGCTATTGCAGAGGACCTAAATTCAGTTTTCAGCACCCATAGCATGGGAATCACCACCCAATGACTGTAACTTAAGTTCCAGGAATCTGACCCTTTCATACTACAGGTATTCCCACACATGTGCACATATCACACACATATATACATACAAATTAAAGATAAATCTTTGAAGTAAAAGAACACAGTTTCACACGGACAGTCAATGGCACCAGTAGATGAACAGTCACAAAGTTCAGGGTGGCTGAACTCTAATTTATATATGTCAATACAGCTTTTTGAGCAATATCAATTTAAAATACAAAGAATGAAAGAATGTATTTTGTCTCTTTCCTCACTAATATAGAGAGATCTGAATAATTTTTGCTATTTGCCAAAGTCTAATGAAATGCTTTGTCAAGGCATTACTTGATCTTATTAACTAAATTAACATCTAATACAGCAACAACTTTGCAAGTTCATTGCTGCTTTCTGTGTTTAACAGAAGCCTACAGTGAACGTGACATTTTCCTAAATATCTCCTCCTAGCACTTATAATGTGCACCCAGAAGCAGTTCATACATTCAGCCTGATGAATGCTTACAAGAATATTCTCTGAGTCTGTCCTTCTCATGTTTCCCACCTAAGAAATCAGTTTATGGACTAATAGACTAAGTAAATAATTTAAACGTATGCGATCAGATATTGGAGGATATGCAAGACTTCGGGATTTTGCACTAGAAAATCAGTTGAATACTGTAAGCAGGGCTTAAAGGGCCATTCTAGTAGGAGCTTGAAAGACACTAGTTCTAACAGCTATGCAGCCTATGAAGGCCCAGCTCAAGAGATTTCAGAGAGGAATAATATTAGCAACTGGGATAGGGATCTTCTTGTGATATTTTGACAAAGAATTTTCTGTCCTTGTCTTAAAAACGTTTCCTAAGGCTAGCCCAACCTCTTTGTGGTTTGTATGTAGGCTGAAAACCAGACAAGGCCTGGTAATATGCTTGTGGTTATAATGGCCTAGGTACATCATGTTAGTTGGAATTATGACCTGGGTAAATATATGTTTTATTTATGGTTGTATCTGGGATAGTTATACGTTTTATATAGAATTATGACCTGGTTACTGTTTTCATTTGGATATTAAGCACGGTGTAAGGAAATGTGATTTGTGTCTAGTTGACAAGGCTGAATTCATGATGGCTGATCTTGATTGTCAACTTGACTACATCTGAAAATCACCTAAAACCCAAGTTGCTGACATGCTTCAGAGGGATTTTTCTCAATCAGATCGTGTGATATGAGAAGACTCACACTAAATCTAGACCTGACCTTCAAGAGGCAGTTCATATAAAAGGGCATTGACTTTATGCCCATTGGCAAATCTGAATGCCTGGTTGTTGTCAATATTACAATGCTAATGGCTTTTAAGACAATAAAGAATAAGAAAGGGAAATCAACAAAATTTTATCAGTAAGTTATAAAATTTTGACTGCAATGAATGTCATATGTGCTGTGGGGGTGGCATTTGGAGGCTATGTTATCCATTTATTTATAAATCAAATAACAGAAATGAATGCTCTTCTCTGTGTTTACTAAGTATCATTGAACAAATGATTGCAGACAGTAATTTGAGTAAAGAATTTGCAGCCCAAGCATCAAAGCTTTTCAGTGTGCAGGAGAATTCTCCATGTCTGACTTTCATCAATGGCTTTTTATCTGCTTAAAATATTGAACTGTAGTTTGTTACTTTGTGAAACATAAGTTTTAGGAGGTAGATACTAAAGGCAGACCATGTTGTGACATTGAGAAATGGATTTTCTTATTTAAAGCCAGGGTTAAGACAAGGTCTGCTCAAGGGCAACTGATTTATAAAAAGATTGTGCTCATCAAGATAAATGAAGTATCTTTTTCTAAAGAGTCCAATAAACTGGAGAATCAGCTGTTAATGTATCATTTATATCAAACAGATGAAGAAAGAGAAAATTAGCAAATTAAAAGGATATTGAAATATTCATAGCAAATTTTCAATGAATGTGAAGCTGCTTCTTGTAGATGGGAGTTTATCTTGTGTGTGGAATATTACATAGTTTACAGTTAAATACATTCAATTAGGGATAAATACTAACAAGATTAGGTTCCTCTCAAATAGTTAAATAGATTAATAATGCCTGTGACTTAGATTATGTGGCTATAGGTATATTTCTACCCAGAAGCATAGAAACAATTTAAAATTGATCTCTAAGTTATAAAAGTCAAGATTACCCTTTGATGCATGTAAAGAAAATTCTAGCAATACATGCAAAAATATGTTCATTTCTTCTGTGTTAAATATTTAGCATATCTATACACTTTAATGATAGCATATGACAAACATGTCTGATGTTGTAGCTTTTGTACTTTCAGGGAAAATGTTATTGAGAGAATTTTACTGTGAACTTATTTTTTATGGGAAGGTTTTAGTCAGTGATTGAATATTTGTGTGACAAAAACTTTCAGGTCAAAAATTCTTTGTATGTGGTTATTTTGCTTCCAAAGAGGTAGTCTTAAGTGTCTGGAATGTTTACTGCTATAACTGGAGAGAACTCTGGTGTGTAGAAGCCATGAACTCTGAAAAGTACACAGGTGGTCCACAAAGAATCCTCCAGTGTCGACATCTTTAAGCTAGAATTTGAGAGGTTCTGGTTCAGATAGATTTCAAGTTTTCATTTGTTCTCAAAACTTCCTACAGCTTAAGAACGTAACTTTGTTGGTATCTTAGCATGGCTACTGCTGTAAAGAGACACCATGACCACAGTAATTCTTATAAAGGAAGAGCCTTTAATAGGGGCTGGTTTACAGTTTCAGAGATTTAGTCTATTATCATCATGATGGGAAATAATGACATACAGGCAGACATGGTATTGGAGAAGTAGCTGAGAGTCCCACATCTTGCAGGCAACAGGATAGGATATTGTATGAAACATTGGGCAATATCTTAAGCATATATGAGACCTCAAAACAATGTTTTTGTTTTTCCAACAATGCCATACTCTGTCAAGAAAGCCATACCTCCCAATAGTGCCACTCCTTCAGGGGTCATTTTCTTTCAAACCACCACAAGTGCCCTGTCTTAGTCATTGTATCATTAATCATATAATGTGTATGTTTCAAGTGATACATACACATGCAGGTGTCCTAGGTTAAATATTTAGCATGAATATCATGTCATGAGCTTTGGTGGGGTATGACAATGGACAGGCTTGTGTTTCCTGTGGCTATAGAGCTGTTGTATAGAGATCCTCACGTTGTTGAAGCATGACTCCTAAATTTGTTTGATCCAGAGTTAGCTCTCAATAGATGGTAACTTTTCAGGACTATGGAAACGTGTCAATTCCCAACTATATAAGTTCACAGGTACTGATGAGCAAGTAGTTCTAAAGCTGCCACTAAGGAAGGTTCCATATAGATACAACAGGTCTTACTAATCACAGAGACCAATTGGGATGCATCCCACTGATGTTTAGATGCTATCAATCAGATACAGGTTTACTTTCTACAGTCAATTCAGAAACCAGCAAGATATTTAAAGTGCAGAATTAAAATTAAAATGGATTATTCTAATAAAAATGTCATAGCACTAGACTGCAAGGCTATCTGACTTTTTTAAGCCATAAAATTTATACACAGAGTTTAAGCACACAAGAACCAATCAACAGAGCTCTGTGACAACAAAAATCACCTTTGTATATAGGTATTATGATTTATGCCATAGATATTTAAACACCAAATATAATGGTTGTCCTTAAAAGGAAACTAAAGTATGTGTTTCTTTGAAACATGAGTGTATAATATTCAGTCAGGATTTAAAGTAGATGCATTGGCCTCACAGAGTATTATGGAATTTGTTAAAAATAATGCCTAGTATCTGAAGGTCTTCATGGTTCTGAGTCTTAATTCAGATGGTTGCATGACCTTAGACCTTGGTTTATTCAGTGGGGGAGGTGCTATGAGGTCAAACATAGAATCACTTTCCAGAGGAGCCCTTTAAAAGACTTTCTCACATATACTGACACCAGCAAGACAAGGCACTGTTTCCCATCAGTATCAGCCACCAAAGGGACTAGGGATAGGATATGGAAGGCTGCAGAAGGTCACTGGGCTATATATGAGACTAGTGATCCTCACCTCACTCCTGTTCCTGCCAAACCCAGAAAGTAAGATGCTCAGAGAGTTTAAAGAGGAGGCATGGCCAGCAAGGCATGACCTATCACTGAAGCTCTAGATAACCTGTATTAAAATGACTTTATCTTTATACAGTGAGTGTTAAATGGTAATATTATTGGTCAACCATATCTGTCTAACATCTAACATCTTCTTGTCATAAGTCATCTATCTATCCATCATCAGTCTATTAGCCATCATGAATCTCTGTCTAGCCTCTCTCTATCTCCAGACACAATAATACATACAATTGATAGACTCAGAATTAAAACCTTTACCTGTAAAACTTACCTGTAGTTTTATTAAAAAAAAAAAAATACAAAGCACAGACATGGCAATTACCTCAGTTGGCTGATTTATCAGCTGTGGAGGGGTAATCATGCAAAAAATAGACTCATAATTGCCTCAGGGAAAAAGGGAGTTTCTCTCCTGGTTCTGCATGTTCAGTCTGTGAGGCTGCTAACTTCATACAAGAGTTATCTTACTTTTCCAAGGAAACTTGCATCCTCCCTCCACAGGAAATCAATTTCTTCCACCATGTTCTGCTGACATCCCAGTGTAGACATGGATTTCGATGACAGACTACATAAATTAAACATTCCACATGGCACCAAAATAGACCTAGTCCACTCTGTTATAGTAATATTATGTCACTAAAAGTATAACCATCAATTTAAGCCCATTGTAACAATGGCAGAAAAATAGTAAAAATATTTTTATTTCCTACTTCAAAATCAGAACACAGATGTTGTGAGTATTCATTTGCTAATAACTAAGCTAGACTGTAGAGTATTTGCTTCTTCACATAACTGAATTATCTTGAGAACAAGTTTTACAATTTAAATATCAACTTTTATTGCAGGCATTGAATTTAGTTGTTTTGAAATATCTTATGAAATCCATAGATCTTGGTTTAATTCATTTTTGATAATAGTACAATTGTGTTATTGGTGACTTACAAAGCTGTGGCTTATTAAGAAACATACTCTTTTGATGTATGTGACCCTGCTTCTTTATAAGCATACCTCAATATGTTTTCTGGCTATCATGGTTAGCTTTTCCCTCCTTTCCTTTTCTTGGGGTTTTAAAGGGAAAAAAACATCTAAATTGGATGTTGTGCTCAGTCTTTAAAATGGCCAATTCTTAATTATTGAAAAACAGTATTCATCACTGAAACATGTAAAGCTATTATTAGGTCTGAAGTAATTTCCATACCATGGAGAATGCCATGGTGAGTCCAATCCTGTGACTTAAAATTCCCACCATAAGAACTGAGACATTATGATCTTTTTTTTTTTTTTTAAATTTATTTATTATGCATACAGTTTTACAGAAGAGGGCGCCAGACCTCATCATAGATGGTTGTGAGCCACCATGTGGTTTTGCTGGGAATTGAACTCAGGACCTCTGGAAGAACAGTCAGTGCTCTTAACCTCTGAGCCATCTCTCCAGTCCCGACATTATGATCTTAATGAAGCAAGCCCTGCCGATCCTCATGAATCTCTGCCAGCCAACACCACTGTCATTTCTCATCTTTTAATGATTGTTTATAAATGAACTTAGAAAGCACTTAAGAAAATCAACTTTAATTTCTCTGATGAATCATGTCCACGTCCAGCCCTGTCAAGTTTTGGAGGGAGACAAAAATGTGCAATTTATAAAAATGACATTGAAAACGTATAGTCAAGGTATAAAATTATACTTCAAAATGTAAATGTACATTGAATACTTAGTATGTTGTCCTATCAAAAGCTAAATCAGGATTGCACATTTTCAAAAGTAAATAAGTCTCCAGGTATGGTGATGCACAAATTTTGTCTCAACATTCCAGAGTTAGAGACAGGAAATCTTTCAATCCAAGGCTATTCGATCTACATAGTGAATTCCAGGCCAGGCAGGGCTACCTAGTGACACCCTGTCTCAAAAAAACAATTAAAGAGGCCTGAATTCCCAGAGGCCTGACATTTATGGTATAAGGCATGTATCTCCTGAGATTTGAAATTATAACACTATAACCATCATTTGTGAACATCAAGAGATATTTATTAAGATTTTCCTTTGACCAAGAACATTAAACAAAACAGACAAGTTCACCTCTCCTGAGGCTTACATCCTAGTGATGAACTTGTAGGTAACTCTGCAAAGTTCATGAGTCCCATGAATCAGACCTAGTTTATATAAAATCATATGATGGTGGAGAAAACCACAGGGCCATAAAGAGAATATTTATGAAGTGTATCAGAAACAAAGGATTATCTTCAATGACTTGATATGATCACAGGGTGGAAAGACCTATCTTAAGATCAGTATACATGCATGTAAAAGATGACATAAAAGCAAAGGTCAGTGTACCTAGAGCCCAGGAATTACAATTAAGTCTAGACAAGAAAGTGAGAGGCCATATCACACTGAGATTTACAAAACCATGGTGAGAAGTATACATATAAAGAAAGTGCATTAGATTTATATCATATCATAACATATCCATTTCCCTATAAGCAGTTGTTACCTATATATAAACTTAGACATATGCATTTGTATCTATATATCGATTTTGACATGTGTGATTGTATCCCTGTGTTTCTGGATATGATCATTCAATAACATGAGTAAGAGTACACACAAATACTGAGTTCACATTTGACACCTGTTCACACTGAGGTTTCTTGTAATTGGCAACTCTGTGAGTCAGAGGTCAAGTGCTGTGATGGGAGTGTAGATGACTGATTGATCCATAGCACAGGAGACAAGGAGCACAAGATTACAGTCTGGGAAACTCATCATACACACGAAGGTAAGCTAGCTGCTGCACAATGTCTGAGAGTGGTACCAGGACAGACAGGGAACACAGTAGGATGCTGAACTGTCAGCAATCCCATCATGCCAAGACACAAGCTGTGACTAGTGACTGGTGTTCAACTATAAAGTATTTTACTAAATAACATTTCATCCTATGCTCTTATCCTCTGAGCCATCTCTCCAGCCCCTCATCCTATGCTCTTATAATAAATATTTTGTACTTTTAGTGTAATTCATCGGAAATTAATTAATAACTCAGTCAATGGTTCAGTTTTGCCAAAAGGAAATTAGAGTACTGTGTGCAATCGAGAAAGCTGGAGTGGAAGGACCCTCAGACACTCTACCACTATCAATCATCTCCAATATTAACCAATCTTGACTCGGGATCCACATGACATTGTTCTTAGAATCAGCTACTCCTTCAGGACATCCACATCAGTGCCAGAAGCACAGACTTGGGTTGAGAGTATTCTGGGAACAAGTTTCCTGAGGATGCTCTGTAAAATTCCCACTGAAGTATTTGGTTTCTTCTAGATGTCAGCAGCAGAGTTAATGGCCATAACTCATTTTCTTTTAAATTCCTTAGTTTGTCTGGGCTCTATCTTTGATTGATTTTGTAATTTTTTCTAGAACAGCCTGATATAAAGAGACTTATCACTCACTGGTCTCTACTTTGCATGATCTGTTCTGAACCCTGAGAAAATTCTTTTCCCTGTTGTTTCTCTTTCTAGCTCAGGCCTGAGAATCACTGCTCACTTGTTGCCATGGCCCCCCTCACTCACAAACCTCTGTCATTGGTGTGAGTTCTCATGAGCCCAACATTACCGAGCTTTGGAAACATAAATAACTCATAGATATCCTCCTGTCTGTGATAATCTTTCACCTTCCACCTCTTTTGACATCATTGAAAAGGATGGAAACAAGACCACAGGACTCAAAACCAAAACAAGATCAGCTAATTGTGGGATGACTCAGCCCTAACAGACCCGAGAGCCAGGCAGCCCAAACAGATAATGGAGCATACTCATAACTTACTTCCTGAGGGCCAGGCAGCCCAAACAGGTAATGGAGCATGCTCATAATACTTCCCGAGAACCAACCTGAGTCTGCCTGAGAGCATTTGGCACCAGCATCTGAGTGATGGCATGAGATGACCTGGACCAAAAAGGGGGATTAACAGCAACAGACAGAACCCTCCCTGAGCAGGGTGGATAGTATATAAGAGTTAGCCATTCAGAAACAAGTTGAGCTTCTTTTTTTTTCAACCTGACTCCCAGTTTCTGAGTGCCATGCCTTCCCACCCCTTCCCCCAAAGGAGCAGTTAGGACCCAGCCACAGTTAATCATTTTAATATATTTTTCTTCTCATAGCAATCAAGAATATGCATAAATGAGATCCTAGGCAGGGGATATAATACAGAAAACATTTTTCTCAAAAACAATTCAAGTTTTCATATAATTGAAGTACATGTTTAAATATACAAACTGCATAGTAAAATTTACCCACAAAATTTGGCAAATTTAGACACTTTTCCTGTATGCAGAAATATTAATTACAAATTAAGACTGACAGGCGAATTATTCTGATTTCAGAATATGAAAGGTTGTACATAATAATAATATTTTATGTTGGAGTTGAAAATAAAAGTCCTATTTACTTCCAAGTATAAAAAAAATTGTGTTTCTATGCACATCAGATGTTTCAATATATTTGTAAATTTTTCATAATAGTTTTACTGTTACTCCTTTCTGAAGGCGGCATCATCTTAACAAGAGAGCAAATCCTTTACATTTTTTTGAGATTATAATAAAATTAATTACATTTCTCCTGCCCCTTTCATCCCTCCAAACTCTGCAAAGTGTGCTCCTCCTCTGCTCTTTTTCAAATTCATGGTCTTTTCTCTTTAGTTTTTGAAAGTTTATACATACAAGAAAGCAATTTTTAAAAGACTAGCATGTATGTGTGCCTGTATGTGCGTTCTATGTATACATGAGTGTTAGATAGTGGACTTTAAGCCGAACATTCTCTTTTCATTGAAAGATGATGGGTGAATAAAGTGATGTAAAATACATACACACACACAAAACAAAACTTCCGGTTTGACTGTAGAAGGGTTGCTTAGCAGAAATTTGTAGTGGCCATCATGCATCCGTGGGCCTTAGCTCTGACCTACTGTGCTTTCTTTATCTGTAGCTGAGCCTAACCTGGCTTGAGAAGCTTTAGATTTTATTTTTTGTGTTTCATGTATTTTAGGGAAAAGAGAAGTTTTATTACTGTATGGAGTTTTTTATCTATTCTGAATGTTTTGCTTTTTTATATAAAGCTTGATATTGATTTTCAAAAAACAATAAAAAAAAAAGAAAAGGCTAGAAGAGTGTATCATCTCCTGAGATGGGAGTGACAGATAGTTGTCAGCCATCTCATTTGTGATGAGAACTGAACTCATATCTCCAGAAGAGCACTAAGTAGTCTTAATGGCTCAGCCATTGTTCTAGTCCAAAACTACACATTTTTTGGTAAGAAAAAATATGCTTTATCTAGGGCGCTGTGGTTTAGAAAGACTTCTTCTTGGTGGTTTTTACACTCTTTGTTTTGTTTATGTTTTGTTTGAAAAACAATGCTAGCCTGTCACTATGTAGACTAAGCTGTCTTCAAATCTACAATCACCTTCCATCAGTTCTCTTTATACTGGTAATAAGGGCATGTACCTCTGTGACAGTGTAATATAGACTTCTTTCCAAAATCTATTTGACAACAAGAGGCTTTCTGAAGGCAAAATCTCCTATACACTAAAGATAAAAGGGCTGAAAAAGAAATAAGAGAAACATCATCTTTTTATAATAGCTGTAAATACCATTAAATACCTTGCTGTAACTATAGCCAAAGAAGTAACAGATCTGTTTGACAAAAACTTTAAATCACTGAAGAAAGAAATTGAAGAGGATATCAGAAAATGGAAAGCTCTCCCATGTTCCTGGATAGGGAGGATCAACATAGTGAAAATGGCAATTCTACCAAAAGCAATCTACAGATTCAATGCACTGCCCATCAAAATCCCAGCACAATTTTTTACAGATCTCAAAAGAACAATACTCAGTTTCATTTGGAATAACAGGAAAGCCAGGAATGCCAAAGCAATTTTGCTCAACAAAAGAACTTCAGGAGGCATCACCATCCCCAACTTCAAATTGTTCTATAGAACTACAGTAATAAAAACAGCCTGGTACTGGCATAAAAACAGACTTGTGGATCAAGGAAATCAAATTGAAAACTCCAACATTAACCCACACACCTATGAACACCTGATTTTTGACAAAGAGACCAAAAATATTCAATGGAAAAAAAGATTCCACGCGATTCCAGAATATGCAGCTTTAAGTGAGTTATATGATAAACTTTTTGGAGGTAAAAGATGCCTTCTGAGTGTTGGGACTAAATAAAGGCCTGGGTTAAGTGACTTTCTTATATCTTTACAAATTGCATTTACCAAAAAAAAAAATTGCATTTACCTACCCTAAGTTACTTTCTTTTAACATCTTAAGCTTCCACATCCTCAGACATTAAATAAACTTTGTATCTTTTTCTATCCAATCATTCACAACAAGATACAAGTGGTTGACCACTGAGAGTAATCAATGTAAAGTGAGTTTCTTTAAATAAAGGACTAGTAAAAAGGTTTTTAAAATCAAATAACGGATTTTGATATTAAATTTAAACACAATAGTCACCAAAATAATAAGATTCCTGCTAGTAAAGAGAGAATAACCTACTTGACAGATGATAAGGAGAAGAAGAAAGATAATAAGATAGTAAGGAGAGAAGGAAGGAGATGTCTACAACAGTCTATGATTCAGTGACTGAAAAAAAATTACAGCCCAGAAATGGCTTGCATTAAATCAGTGCAACATTTCTCAAGACACTTATAGGGGCAAAAAAAAAATTAGTTTTAATTACACAAGAATTACTTTCAAAACTGTGCCTAATTTTGATATGGACAATAGTCTTTCTTACAGAATAAATTTTAAATTCTACAAATAGAGACATATTATATCTCAGAAACTCTTTCAAAACACCTAACTACATCATTAAAAGAACTAAGTACAGGCAACGCTAAGTTGCTGGAGAAAGTGTCTCTACTGCTTTCTGTCCCAAAGCTCCATGTATAAAGGATAGCAATGTTCAGTCATAGCCATGGGACTGTTTCCACAAGATTGCATTCTTAACCTTGCAGCTAACACAGATTAAATTGTCAAGAATCTCTTCTACTCTAGTTGGTGTCAGGGGTAGAATTTATGATATTCTGTTTTCTCTCATTTTTACAAGCTTTGTTCCGGGGTTTAGATTTTAGGATTTTATGCCCTCATATGTTTTCTGGAAGATAGCACTTAATGGTGTATCTCTGAGCTTTCCCATGTCCTGTTATGTCACTAACTCATCATTATGATGGCTCCTTTTGCAGGGCAGCTCAGCAGCCAATGATACGAAGGATAGAAGAGTATCATTCATAAATGTGGAGCAGACACAGTCAGCCAGTGCAGACCCTGTTCCCAGCACCTTTAATAATCTTAGTTTGGTTTCTTTTCATTTAAATATAGTTATTAAACTGTAAACAAAACAAACCTGTAATATAAATAATAAATCAATTAATATCATGAGGAAATATGGTTTATTATTCACAGAATTTCTCACCTAGAATGTTATTTAATCTGTAAATTGTAAAAATAAGGAAGGTTTATTTCTCCACATTCCCCTCATAAATGACACTATCAGTTGTTATTTAGGTTGAGACATCTTATTACCACAAATTAGAAGTTGCCATCTACTTACTATGAAATAAGCAACTATTGCAAAGTCTTAGAGAGCATGGTTTTGTTGAAGTATATTTCAGACAGCAGGGAAAATCTTGATCAATTTGGATTTTGTGAGAGGGAGGGGGTATAATAGACAGGGATCTATTTACATTCTTCAACATGAAGTTGTCTAGTTTTACCAGAAGAATCCAACAAATGCAATCTTAAAAAATTGAGTCAATAAATTTGATAGATATATCAGTGGTTTATAGGATGTATTGATCTTACAGAAGAGCCAAGTTCAGTCCCCAGCACCCACGTTTGTAATTCTAGCTTCAGGTGACCAGATACACTCCTCAGAGGACACCTATATTTTCTTACACATATCCACACAGAGACACAAACAGATAGAGATACGCAATTAAAAGTAGAATATAATCTTTTGTAAATGAGTCACTGAATCATTATATAGGAAAATTACTATTATCTCTTAAAAAATTAAAGCCTCTGATAGGATAATGTAAAACAGACCTATGTAATTTAAGTGAAGAGTTCATTTGATAATTTGTAGTTAGAATTTTCTCAGTCCTGCAGCCATTTAATCCCAAATAATCACAAAAAGGTTTATATTAATTATAAAATGATTCAGGCTTATAACTTGCTAACTCTTACTCTTTTTTTCTTTTTTATTATGAATAAAGTCATATTTTTATCCATGTATATCCTTATTCAAGCTCCCTTCCCCCTCCCACCCCTTCCAGTCACTCTCTCTTTTCCACATCTCTTTATCTCCTCCCCAGCAAGGGCAGGAGGTCCCAAGATCCCAATATGGCTTAGTTCAGCATCCACTCCTGGCAGATCAACTTTCCTCACCCCAACATCAAGACTGGGTCAGGTGTTCCTCTGGAGGGAGGGAGAGCCAAGGTGTCAGTCCAAGGTCTTCCAGATCCCAAGCTGTTCAGTGTTTGTGGTTTGCAGCTTGAACATGCTTTGCTTTTTGCTTTTTGTTTAGAGTCAACTAATGAGTGAGTGCATCCCCTGCTTATCTTTCTGGGTTTGTGATAACTTGCTCAGGAGGATATTCTCCAAATCCATCCACTTGCCTGCAAATTTTAGGGTATCATTTTTTTTTTTTTTTTTTTACTGCTGAGTAGTACTCCATTGTGTAGATGCACCACAGTTTGTTAATCCATTCTTCAGTTGAGGAGCATCTAGGTTGTTTCCAAGTTCTTGCTATTACGAATAATGTTGCTATGAACATAGTTGAGCTAATGGCTTTGGAGTGTGACTGTGTATCTTTAGCGTAAACTAACCCATCATTCTCATCCATGTTTATCCACGTGACTTAGTACCTTTTTTCTGAGTGCAGCATTCTCATCTTACCTCCTCTGTGTCTGGCTGGCATCTGCTCTGTCTGACAGTTTTCTCCTGTCTGTCACCCTACCTACACTTTCTATCTGGCTAGCTTCTGGCCAGTCAGTCTTTTATTAAACAAATATCTACAGTGACAAATATTTACAATGTATAAGAGCATAGTCCCACAGCAATAATCAATTGAGAAATGTGAGCTGGAAAATACTAGAGTCTAGCATTCTGTGAACATGAGTTACAAAGACTATACTCTCATGAAACATTTCTTCATTTGGTTTGCTAATGCTAGTATTGAGAGGTTTTATTTGATTTGGTTTCTGTTCTTTAGGGTTTTTCTGCCTGGGGATTTTTCTAAATCATAAGAACCAGCTACTAATATGATTGGCTTTTTGAAATAGTGTTCTTGTTAAATTTTACATATATTTGAATCTGAACTTTCTTGACAATTTTTAGATTCTGTACTAACAGCCATCTACATGGCACATTCCTTATTGTGCACTGAACATTCTCAGACTGTATACTGGAGCAAGTATAGACTGCTCCTTTGGAAAGGTGAGTTCATGCTTCACCTGGGAAACATTTAGGACACTTATAGAAACCCTTGGATATTTACCAGGAATTTATTAGGCTCTTCAGATCCACCTACTTTATCAAGAATTGACTGTGAATTTTCAAGTAGATAATCCTTATCTGCACTTAGAAGAATATTCTTACTGCAAATGGGACCTGTATTATGACACCCAGTTATAGACAGCAGCAGACTTGTGCCCCAGCTCTGATGAAAATTGCTGCAAAGAGGGAGACCTTCCCACTCCCCACTTCCCACAAACTGCCTGGAAGACTATTTTTTATTTCTCAGGACTCCTCTTTACACTAAAATATTGCCTTTACTGTGCACATGGTAGTACATATTCATATTTAGTGATTACTAGTAAATCCCTAATGATCAGTGCTCCAAGCTAAAACTGAAAAAAACAAATGTACTTCTGTCATCTGTGTGATTCCACCTGGGCAATGAATTCCAAGTTCCTACCATCATAATGTACTTCTAATTTCAAATTTTATTAGTGAATGGGAAATGTAATTCTGCAAACCAGCAAAGTGAATAAGAAACTATAAAGTTAACCATCTAGGAAAGAAGTTATTATGCAAAATACTCCATTGAGTGTTTTATAACATAGGAAAGTAACCTAATCCCTAAGGGGCTGTTTGAAGAGATCTCTCTTAAAGCCACACTATCTAAAGAATTCATATCTGTTTCTAATGTCATTGTGTTCATTGCTGAACTTCTGAATGGTGAAAGCAAACAAAAATCTATAAATTTTAAAAATAAAAGAAAATCTGTGTTGCCTAGGCAACAGAAATGGTACTGTAGCATATTTTTAATTTATTTTACATCTCCACTGAAGTTTCCCCTCCCTTCTCTCCTTAGAGTCTCTCACCACACCTCCCTCCCCCCTCATCTACTACACTTCCGTTTATGTTCAGAAAACATCAAGCCTCTCATGGGTATCAACAAAACATGGCATAACAAGTTGCAGTAAAACTAAGAATCTCCCCTTATATTAAGGCTGATAAGGATCCAAAAGTCAGTAAAAGAGCCAGAGACAGCCCCTGCTCCCACTGTTAAGAGTCCCACAGGAAGACCAAGCTCCACAACTATAACATTTGCAAAAGGCCTAGGTTAGTCTCCTGCAGGCTCCCTGGTTGTCAGTTTAGCCTCTATGAGCTCCTGTGAGCCCACATTAGTTGATTCTGTGGGTTTTCTTGTGATGTCCTTGACCCCTGTTGATCTTAAAATCAGGACTTTCAGTAGGATTCCCAGAGCTCAGCCTAATGTTTGGCTGTAGGTCTCTGCATCCGTTTCTATTAGTTGCTGGATGAAGCCTCTCTGGTGACAGTTGGGCTAGGCATCAATCTATGAGCATGACAGAATATCATTAGACATCATTACATTGACTTTTTCTACAGGAGTGTTTGGTTCTATCCTAGGTCTCTGGGACATTCCAGCCTCTGAGTCCTGGCACTTCAGGCAGCATCTGGGGTAGCCATTTTACCAAAGCAATCTACAGATTCAATACAATTACCATTAAAATCCCAAAACAATTCTTTATAGACCTTGAGAGAACAATACACAACTTCATATGGAAAAACAAAAAGTTCAGGATTGCCAAAACAATCCTATATAATGAAAGAACTTCCAGAGGTATCATCATCCCTGGTTTCAAGCTCTACTACAAAGTTATAAAAATGAAAGCAGCATGATGTTGGCATAAAAACAAGCAGGTGGATCAATGGAATTGAATCAAAGACCTAGCATAAATCCATACACCTATGGACACCTGATTTTTGACAAAGAAACCAAAATTATAATGGAAAAAAAAGAAAGTATCTTCAACGAATTGTCTAACTGGATGGTGGTATGTAGAAGAATACAAACCGATTTCTATCACCCTCCCCAAAACTCAAGTCCAAGTGGATCAAAGACCTCAACATAAATCCAGTTACACAGACCCTTATATAAAAGAAAGTAGGAAATACCCTTGAATGCATTGGCACAGGAGACCACTTCCTAAATATGAGACTAGTAGCCCAGATACTGAGAACAACAATTAATAAATGGGACCTCCTAAACTGAGAAGTATCTATAAGGCAAAGGACAGAGTCAATAAGACAAAACAACAGCCTACAGAATGAGAAACTCACCAACCCTACATCTCACCAAGGACTGATCTCTAAAATATATAAAGAACTCAAGAAACTAAAGGTCAAAAAAAAACAAATAATACAATTTTAAAATGGAGTTAAATAGAGAATTCTCAACAGAAGAATCTCAAATAGCTGAAAGACACTTAAAGAATTGCTGAACATCCTTAGCCATCACAGAAATACAAATCAAAACAATTCTGAGATACCATCCTACACCTGTCAAAATGGCTAAGACCAAAAACACAGATGATAGCCTATGCTGGAAGGGATAAGTAGTAGGAAAAATATTCCTCCATTGCTGGTGGGAGTATAAACTCATACAACCACTTTGGAAATCAATATGGTGGTTCCTCAGAAAACCGGGAATCATCTATCTAATGATCCAGCAATATCACTCTTAGGCATATATCCAAAGGATGTTCAGTCATACCACAAAGATACTTGTTCAACTATGTTTGTAGCAGCTTTAAGCACAATAGCTAGAACCTAGAAAATACCTAGATGTCCCTCAACTAAAGAATGGATAAAGAAAATATGGTGCATTTACACAATAGAGTATTACTCAACTGTTGAAGACAGTGACATCATGAAATTTGAAGGCAAATGGATAGAACTAAAAAAATAATAATAATTTCAAGTGAGATGACCCAGACCCAAAAAGACAAACATGATATGTACTCACTCATAAGAAGATATTAAACATAAAGTAAAGGAGAATCATGTCACAATCCAGGCAAGGTAACAAGGAGAGCTCAAGAGGGGACACTGAGAACCCCCTGGGAAGGAGATATAGAAGAGATTCTATGAGTGAGCTGGGGGCAGGTAAGGATGAGAATGTAAGACATCAGGCTTGATGGAGGGTAGGAGGCAGAGAGTATTAAAAGAGACAACTGGAAATTGGCCAGGTAGAAACCATTGCAAGAAAAACTAAGGATTTGTAAGGATGTCCCCAGCTAAGACTTCTAGCAATAGAGAATATGTAGCCCTAACTGACTATCTCTTGTGACCAGGAACTGGGACACCAACTCATAACTAGCACATAACCTTCTACCTACAGTCTGTCCTGCCTATGAAATGTGTTGGGGTAAGGGCAGCACAGAGACTGTGGGAGTGGCCAACTGAGTGACCAGTGCTGTAGCGTTTTTTATTTGTTTTGGTTTTATTTTTTGAGACATGGTTCCCTGTGTAGTCCTGGCTGTCTTGGACATTCTGTAGACGAGGATGGCCTCAAACTCACAGAGATCCATCTGCCTCAGCCTTCTAAGAGTGGGCATTGAAGGCATGTGCCACCATGTGGGGCTTTACTGTAGCATTTTAGTTTTCAGTGTTAGTGGATGATGTTTCCATATTCAGAGCATTCAGCTTAGCACTCAAACTCTATCCACAGTGCCACAGAAAAACTGCATGATCAACAGAGGAGACTGTCCTTTGTCTACATCTTTGCTGAAGAATATGCTTACTCCATCAGATCTTCTACAGTGTTTCAACATCTTGATAAATTCACACCAGGAACCTGCACCACTGACTTTCCTTCCCTGTTCTATATGTTCACAATTTGTCTTATATTTAATATAAAAACTTTTAAATTTTCTTACATGGTCTTTCAAAGTTCCATATATTAACATTCTTTGAGTCTTCATATTTAAAGAATAAATTATTTGGAAGTATGTTGTTTAATTTTACCACATCTTAAGATACTCTGCTATTGTAGATTATCTCTGTAAGGATCTGAGAAGATGCTATCTGTGATTTTAATGGCTTTAATATTTTTGTTTCTTTTTCAAAATGTAGAAAGGGTTGTACTGAATGACTGCTGAAAGTTCCAGGCTATCCTGGGTAGAGATGGACTGTTCTTCATTTAGATCTAGTCAGACAATGGAACTTCAGTTCTCCTATACGTACTAATCTTGTGTCTATTATTTCTTTCTCTACCAAAAGAATCTAAAATCACCAGCTAAAACTGTAATTAACATATGGCTACTTACATGGCTATCATTTTCTAAGTATGCTTTGTGTCTTGTTTATAGACACATATGCATTTATGCCTTACTCAAAGGACTTTTTATCACTATTCAATATTCCTCTTTCTACTTGACAATTCTTTGTTTTGGAGTCAAATCTCTCCATTATTAACAGAGTCACTCCAGTTCATGTTTTCCTAGCCTGGCTTCCCCTACTTTGTTGCTTTATATATGTAGCACAATTGTTGTAGACTGGATGAAGGCCAGTCTTCTATATTCAGTTTGATAGTAATTTTTAAAGTACTGTGCTTGGTTGATCTGCATTTAAAATAATTGTTAGAATGCTTTCCTGGAGGCTCACCATAACCTTCTTTTTCTAGGCTAGTTCTCTGCTTTCATTAGTTGTAATTCGGGTGTTGTTGCTGTTGCTATTGCTGATGCTCTTGTTTTCCATTTCTAGCATTCTTGGAACACTATCTCATAGTCTGTGTTAATTGATACATTACAACCCATTATTTATTCTGATCACTAGTGAGTTTAAGAAATACAACCAAGTTTCAGGCTCCATATCATCCTTCTAGCTCTGCCAGAGGACCTCTGAAGCCACTCTGATTGCTTTGTGCCTGTTTTCAGGACAGCTACTCCATCTAGAGACTTGGAGTTGGAATCTACCATGAGATGAGAAACACAGCAGCACGATGCTTTGGTCCAGGTCCTGTACACCAGTGAGAAACAGCTCACTGGAAGAAAGTCCACTTTCCAGTTGAGAAACCTCTAAAAGAACTGATTCTGTGGGGCTCCCATCCACAAGAAAAGTCACCCAAAAGATAACACAGAGATGGGGGACACAACTAAATAGAAAGGGGGGTGGATAACAAGACAATTGAATAAAAACATCAGAATGAAAACATCTAGAGTGGACATAAATAAATGGGGGAAAGCTGGCCATTGGAGATAGATCTTAACAGATCTAAATAAAATGGCTTTAGTGAAAAAACTAAATATGTAATTGGTATGAAATTTTATAAGTTCTCAAACACTTGATCTTGTAGGGTTTTCTGACAGCCTACATTTATTACATTAAAAAAAAAACTGTCTAAAGAAGAACCTATCATGTGATTGAACAGCACATTGAGAAATAACTTTTAAAAGGTACCAAAAATATAATTAATCACATGATGTGACTCTATATCATAAGTAGGAAAATCAAAAATAAAGACAGATTTTAGAGGAAAATGGAGCTAAAATATTATTCACTGTGAAGAAGCTTGTAGTTGCTAAAGCCATCATTAACAAGAATTGGAGATGTTCTTTAGGAGAGTAAATAAAGCTAAGAAGTGCAGTTTCTGGTACACATAGATTTTTCTTATATTAGTCATGTTATGTTAGAATCATCCCAGTGCATTCTAGTGTAAAATCTCTAAGTCAGTTCAGGAGCAAAGTGCTAGAAATGATACAAATATCACAAGCTCCTGGGTAGTATTAAACTTTGAGAGAGAATAAACCCTACAGGAGGCTCACCCAAGGGCAGGAGACATCAGGTCTGTAATCACTCTGGTTTTGATCCCCAGGTAGACTTGGCACGCTATCTTCAGAAGGAAACAGCAGTTATATTGAAACAAACTTCAGGGGCAAAAATTGGAGAAAAGGTCAAGAAATGGCATAGTATAGAATTCAAGAATTTGGGGTTAAAAAATGGGAAAAGTGGTTAAAACTTCACACAACTCCTTAAGTTTGAAAAAAAAAAAAAAGCCCCCAGCTACTTCATTCATCTGTTGTTTAGGGAAGAAATCTTGGGAAACAGCTTCCAAAGTGAAGCCCATATTAAGACAAGTAAACCCAGACATCAGCCTTCACAGGCTGGTTCTGAGGGTGCATATGAACTTAATCTTTGCAAAGGAAGGAGCTCCAAGTCGAGGAGGTTGCCCTATTCTCCATGATTAATGACTTGCCAGTCTCTGATTTTTTTTTTTCTGATTCTTATTAAAACACATAAGTCTGCACCTAAAAGCAATGGTCTCCTTTCACATCCACCTTTGATGTGGAATCTGAGGTAACTGCATCTCCTCTTACAATCTTAAAGGCATTTTTCTACACTATAGGTCCAAACTGCAGATTTTTGCCACACAAACTGAGTATAAATTTTCTATTATAATTCAATTCTCATCTGCCAAATGTAGACCAGTAATCTTAAAATCAAATGCTCTGCTAAACTATCTGACTCATAACATATGTTCTTATGTTGCTAGGAAAAGACACCATGACCAAGTCAATTCTTACAAAAAGAAAGCATTTGACTGAGCCTTGCTTACAGTTTCTGAGGTTTAGTCTATTATCATCATGGTAGGGAGCACGGCTGCAGACAGGCATAGTACTGAAGAAGTAGCTAAGTGCTACACCCTAATACACAAAGAGAGAGAGAGATTGGGACTGGCATGGACCACTCTACTGACACACTTCTTTTGACGCCACCTACTCCAGCAAGGCCTACCTTCTAATCTTTCTAATCCTTTCAAATAATTTCTAAGCATTCAAATACATGAGTTTATGAGCACCATCTTTATTCAAACCACTACAACAGTCATTTTTACTTTGGTGGAGCTGCACATCCAAAATGTGTTAAAAATGAAGCCTAACCATGTTCCTAAAGTTTATATAACCAAGTTGTCAAATGGTTTGTATGCTACACAGTTACAGTCCTGGGAGATGTGTTTCTGTGAGTTTATATTAAGTGGGCTGTGGAATAAGAAAATGAGGACTCTAAGAATAAAGCTCCTTAAGGTTGCACACAATATTATCTAATGTACATATTTGTGTTAGAGTAAATAAACAGAAGCAAAAAATAAAAAAGTTTAGGGACGAAAGTTTAACTTGTAGCTCTACTATGTGAAGAGAAGTTCTGTTGGAAAGCCTTTGTGGCACTGTGAATTTGGAGGTCAGCATATTTGATAGGTTATCAATTCTTAATATTAGAAAGTTCTTGTCTGATTTTTAAATTATCACTACATCAATGAAATTAGAAAGTATTCTTTGACACTTATCACTTAGTATTAATAGTGTTAATAGTCTAAAAGGCTAAGGAAACAAACTAATTTATGTCCATGTCAAAACATCAATTCTCAGTCATGCTTAATAATATCATCAGCAGCTCAGGAAATAAAAAACAAACGCTTTCATTTTCACTTTTTATGTGAAAATTAGACCCAAGGATTGAACCATTTGTGCATGATTAAAGTGGTTTGCAAATTGGAGTCTTCTAGCAGAGACAGCAATACTGATTTTGACTATGACTTACAAAAAAATACTTTAACTTGTAACCAACCTAGTAGCAGACCTCCAGTAAAATCCCCATGACCACCGCCACTATATCCTTCCTAAATTAAATAGGATTGCTTTGTGTAATCAAGGTTAAATAGTGTAGGCAAAGCTTCTAGGAGACTCCAAATATTCTACTTTGATCTCAATTTTGGAAATATTTTATGACAGAATAGCCATCTATGACATCCTTATCTCTTATTGTTTTATTTTTGTTCCTTTTATTATTATGATTATTATTTTAGAGAATAAAGTCCTTTTTTCCCAAGTATCCCCTTGCTCTTCCTCCCTTCCCCTTTCCAATCCCTACTGGTCAGCCTACAGCCTCCCTCCTCCCTGTCTCCCATGCCCTCCCCAAAAAGGGCAAGAAGTCCCGAGGTGAATCAATTCAGCATCCACTCCAGGCAGGTCTGATTTCCTCATTGAAACATGTTGTGTCAAAAGAAAGTTACTAATATGACTAGAGTAGATACCCCATAAGGTTTGAGTGTGTTGTGCTGGTATGCATTCTAATTCTAGCAGGCAAATCAAGAAGTTATATATAAATGGTTCTACTTCAGGTAGAAGATTGGCTGGTTTAAACTTTAGTTGGATGCCTTACTTAACCAACTTCCCTAAATCATAGAATACAACATGGCAGAAGCAGAAAGGTCACTGTTTTCAAGTGTGTTGAGTGTTATTTAGAGGAACTGCTATGTTGCAGTGAAATCACTTTCTCTGAACCATTTTCTTCTGTGCCAGCTCTTTAATCTCATGCAAGAGTAGAGCAATGGTAATTCACTGCTCTACACAACTATGGATACACTTGTCCCTTCTTCATTTCAGTTGTCCTTAAAAGATTCCCTTTATGTTCATGGACCTTCGGTTTTAGATTGTGTTGGTTTGTGATGCTATACTAAAATACAGGATCTTAAATTGCAAAATATTGATATGCCTGTGATCTTTTTTGATGTAAATCCAGATTTGATGGATGCCTTTAAGGTAATTTCTCCATGTTGGAAAGGTTTTGTGCCAGATAACATTTATTACAGCACTCAGCACTTTAGACCATATTTCTCTCATATTCAATAATTTCACATCTGCTACTAGCATTTGAAATCAAGCCCTGTATCTTGTTATCCTAACCATATAACCTGATAACAAGAAAGAAGGTAGTGGTAATGTCAACCCTTAAGTAATGAAAATGCTTCATTATTAGGGGAAAAAGACAATGTTAAAGTAAAATACATGCTTCTAAGACCAAGGATTTGGATAGACCTTTGGTCCAGGGTGTGATTTGGTTCTGAACATCTCTCAAAAAGTCCTCACGGCAAAAGTATAGTCCCAGCAGATAATGGATAAACCCTTAAGAGGAGTAAATTGTGAAAGTGTTCTTGTGATTAAGAGGGGGTCCTTCAGGGAGACAAGGGGACCCAAGTTCTTCCTGTTCCTTTCTTGGGCTAGTTATGAGAAGATGGTTTGCTCTAACACATTCCCACCGTGATATATTGCTTCACCATACAACCAAAGGCATCTCAGACTAAATCACACAAAATGTGGGTCTAAATAAACTGTCTTTAGTTCGTTACCTTGGCTTTAGTTAGTGTAATCAGAGCTAACATGGTCCTCCAGTAAGAAAAACTTTACCATTTCATTACTTACCTATATGAAGAAGATAGGGTACAATATGTAACACATTATTATATTATTATATTAGTGTGAAATTTATATTATCATCAGGTTATAGAGTAATATAGAAGTTGTAGCATAGGCTATACATTTGCAATGAGGCTTAGCATTTAGATACAGTATTCAAAATCAGATTAGCACTGTATTTCATAATGTAACAGTGCCTTAAAATATTAGCCATTCTTAAGTGCTGTTCTAATGTTCATCAACACATACTAGAAATAGCCAATGACTATTTAACCTTATTAAAGACCAGATACTGATAATATTGTATATTCTATATATGATGTATAATCTATAAATATATATCTTCAGCTCTCACTTCAATCTTTATACAAGGATTCATGATTCCCATTTTCAATTCAAGTAACTTGGAAAAAGCGTTCTTAGGTGCCAATGAAGCCAAGTTCAGAGCAATTTATAAATTGCTATTTTAAGATGACCAGCAGCTAATGAGTGAGTCTTCACTTGGGAGCCAGTAGAAACTTGTCTTGGGCTACTTATCAAAGCAATGGATGCTTGTTCTAGTTTCTGCTAAGATATCTCCCTGTATAGGACTAGAACCTCTCTAACTTCTAATTTAGAAAAAAAATTATTCTAAGCTAATAAAATAGCCTTTCTATTGCCCTTCATTATTCTCTCACTTACAAAGCCAGTACACACACAAAAAAAAAAAAACACATTCTAAAAATAATTATCCAGAGGAATCTCATTGGCAAATATAGAGCCTACCTTTATACAAAAAGGCACTTACAGAATGAAATGCCATTAGATATTATATTCCAAACATGAACTACTTTAGGTCCTGAGCATAAACTATTTGTCTTTTTGTCCATTTTTTTCTCTTATTTTTGAGATTATAACTGAATCATTTTCCTCTTTTTCTTTTCTCCCTGAAACCCCTGCTATTAACCACCTCTTTCTTCTTCCAAATTCATGGCCTGTTTTTTATTGTTGTCACATGCATGTATGACTATGTACATACATACTTATTCCTGCTTGCTATCACCTATCCCCGAGACTGCCTGCATCATTCCCTTCTTCAGGAATACCCTGCATCCAATAGATAACCCTCTGAGTCATCACCTGGGATGACTGTGAAAGGCCATCCTGATCTGGGGATTACCGAAGAGGTCCCACTGAACTCCCATGTCCATTTTCCTTCTTCCTTTGCACAGTCCAGACAGATGTTGAACTAAGGAGTGCTGTTAGTGGACCCTCAACATGCTCATCTCCACCTCACAGTCTAATAAATCCCCAGGGGCTCCTGTTGATGAGAGCAAGCTTGATGGACTATCTTTCCCCTGTAAGCAAACCTCCTGCCAGTCTCATCATCTAAATGTTCTGGGCTACCAGTGGAGTTAACCATGTTACCAAGTCCCTGGAATCCACTGTGGCCATGCATTTTTCATCTCACTTTAATTTTTGGTGCTTGTTTATGTATCAAGCTTGCTTAATCTGTTTGATGCTCCTTTTGAAATATCTGGTGCTCTGAAGTCTGTTTCTCCTTACAAAGCTTGCAGATGTCAAATGATCTGAATTTCCTCATATATTACTTTTTTGGTAATTTGTAGATAGTTTTGAAATAAATGTTCTTGTGAATATATAATAGAAATACCTGGTAACTGTAATTACTATCTTTGATTTAGATAGTTTTTCATACATGTATAATATATGCCTTGGGTTTGAACTTAATATTTAGTCATGAAAGTTGCAGCTAAATCTTGTCTGCTTCATAACAACCTGCTTTTATCAATATATATATCAAGCCACACGGCAAGAAGAAATTGTTATAAGAGGATATCGAGTTGGATTTTAATGGTACAAGGTTGTAGAAAAGAATGCACCATCTTCTAAGTGTCTGATACAAAAACTAACTGTATAAAAACTGGTGGTCAGACAGTCTCTTCTCCCTTAGGCACAGAAGTAGATTTCAGCACTATGTGAGACTTGCAGAAATTACAGCCAGGGAGACGTTAAGGACAAAAATAGCCATTTAAACTTGGCAGACACTAACTCTCTTTCCGAGGAGATTCTGCAGCTAACAATTTCTTCTTGCTTTTCAAAATTGACAGTAAAGGTTGGTGTTTTGAAGAATGAGTATGCATAGTTGAGAAAATTGGTTTCTGGCATCCCTAAACACATTTACGCATTGTTTTCCAGACCTTTGTTAGGCATTTGTTGAACTACTATTTAATTTTATGCTAGAGAGGAAAGTAAGAAGACAATACACATGCAAGTCCTAAACTCAGAAAAGTTTAAACAATGAAAGAGTGTGTCAGGCAGTGTAGGCAACACTGTGGGCCACATAACAAGAAATAATAAATAAGTTATAAATGAATAAATAAATAAATAAGGTTTAAAACAGAAAGAGTGGAAATTGTGATAGCAATTGCAAAATTTGTGAGAGGAATAAAAGTTAAAGACTTTACATGCTATAGTTATTAATTTAATATTAGTTTTAAATGTACTGTTTTAGATATATCATAAGAATGAAATGTTTTTTATATATAACATATGTATGTATAGGGAGGTAATGCAAAATAAAGAAAAAATAAAATAATATTACTATAAAAATCAAATACACAAAGAATGCCAAGAGAAGAAACAGAAGTGTAAAATAAGCTACAAACCAAATTAAAATATACCTGATAGGATACAGATCATCATAATGAAAGCTTATAAAGAACTTTGAAAATTAATTTTATGATTTTGCTTCATAAATTTTTTGAACTTGGTTCTTGATTTTATATAATTTTTAAATTTATTTATGTTATGGGTATGAGAGTTTTGTCCACATGTATGTGTGTGCCGCCTGCACGCCAGGACAGGAGTATCCCTTAAAACTGAAGTTACAGGTGGCTGTGACATAGTATGTAGGTGCCAGGAACTGAACCCAGATCCTCCACAAGAGCAGCAAATGCTCATAATCATTGAGCCATCTCCCCAGCCCCATGTGTTTGTTCATTCTTAAAATGTGAAAATTTTTTATCTCAGCAACTTACCGTTTATCATGATTTCTGAGGATGAATTCATCTGCCACATACTTAGATGTTTAAATTTTCATTTCTTAAAAATAATTTCACTTAATATGTCCACTGTTACAGTTCCACACTAATATTCCGGGAAAATAATATCATTAGTGAAATAATATTTGGATAAATCTTGCATCGAATTATGCTAAGCAAGTTTAAAAAGAATTTTGGCAAGAAATAAAAGGATGAGTGAATTTTCTGTGGATATTTTGCAAGATTGCAAACCATGTTGACGATTCTATTTCTCTAAATTAAACCGGCACGGGTCAGCACCACGTCCAGGTGGCTTCCCTTCTTACGTGTCATAGAGACTTAACAGTTTTCTCAAAGACGAGTTTCAGACTTAGCGCTACACTATCTTGACACTCTGATCAATCATGCCCAATTTTTTGTGTTATTTTATTTGGGAATCTTCTCACACTTGTGTTAATTTTTTTAACTGAAAGAGTAGAGGGACATAAAATAAACTGGTGTTGGAGCGCCCTCTGGTGTTGGATCGAAGTTCAGCTACTATTCAAGACCAGAGGCCACGCAACTGGATAATCAATCAGAACTTTCTTACCTTATATTCTCCCATTGAGAGTGTATCATACAGTCACTTAGTTAAGCATTACAAACGAGAGCCGTTTTTGCCAAAAATGTTTATCAAAATAATAAATCCAAACAACAGCAACTAGCTCTCAATGTTTGCAAACGTTCTTAGCTGCTGTTGTTGCACCAAAGAGAATGTTTGTGACTATTTACCACTGATTAGTTACCCCTATAAGAATTTTAGAACTGCGGAGAGCAGGAGAATTCAATTTTTTCAGAGCATTGTTTCCTTTCTGAAACATTTGGTAAATTTTGTGTAACCCGAGTCTTAGAGTTTCTCATTTAGTTGAGCACGAGGCTAAATTTATCTTACTTTCTTTTCAGTTTTCGAAGAAAGTGAAAAAATAAGAGAAACTTGAAAATAGGTGAACATTGAAAATTGTGAAACATGTGTAATTAATTAAATGTAATTGATTTTAAATATTTTTATTTAGATAAAGGGAGAGTTCTATTTTGAAAATGATGCTACAATCATTTTCTTTCAAAACACAAGCTACTAGATTAAATTTCTAACCTGAATATTTTTACTCAGCTGCCTGGATATTTATTTAAGAACCAATATCACTTACTACACCATGAAACAAGGTTAAACTAAGTAAGACGAAAAAATGGAACTATAACAACCATACTACTTTGAGTCTCCCTTCTGTAGGTATATGAGCCAGCTTCAGGTGGAAACTCATACGAATTCCTAAAGTAGTTTTACTTGTTATATTTAACTTCAGAACAGAGCAAGTTAATTTTCTATACAGTATGAAGGCCTAGACAATTCTTTCCCACCACAATCCACTGATAAGCTAACAGAGCTTAGCCACAGGAAGAGAGTCAGAGCATCATTGACGAGATGTTCCAAAACTTTAAAATATTCATTATTTTATTACAAACTTTTTAAAAAAAGAAGAAGAAGAAAGTGCAACATCCTAAAAAAAATTACTGGTAATACAAATTCCTGTTAAGTTAGCTGTGTTACCATAAGAACTTAAAGAAACCAATAAATATTTAGGAACATTCAACATCAAAAACATCAAGTGTATATTGTAGCCCCTGAAGAGGTATAAACTCCTCTTTTTAAAAAAGCATTTTCTATATAATCTTATCAGCTATACAAAAATCTGTACAGTTTTTATACTGAAGCTAATGTTGAGCTGCACTTGGACTTCACATTCTTAGCAAAATAAGTTGCCTGAGCACATACACGCCACACTTTTAGGACAGCCATTTATTTATTCTTCAGCCTCATCCTCATCATCTTTGTCTTCCTCTTCCTCCTTCTCCTCCTCCTCCTCCTCTTCCTCCTTCTCCTCCTCCTCCTTCTGTTTCTCCTCCTCCTCCTCTTCCTCATCTCCTGGTTCATTCTTTGAGCCTGTTGGCCTACCCAGGACCCTTCTTTCCTGCTTCACTTTTGCCCTTGGCACCATGTGCAGCAATATTTTTTCCATATTTCTTTAGTTTAGCTGCTTTCTGCTCACAGAGTTATTTATCTTTGGCAGACTCTTCAGACCACATCCCATCCAATTTTTTTTCTTTTTTTTTTTTTTTTTTTCAGTATCTCCAATAGACAGGGCTGGGTGTTCACTTTTGATCTTTGAACAATGTTCAGAGCAAACCAAGAAGGCTGCAGGTGGTGGTCATTTTGGAGCATTAGGATCATTTTTCTCTCCTTTCTTATCACCTTTGGGGGGGAACATATTTCTTCATCTCCTTGTCATAACGAGCTTTGTCGTTTTGGGGCAGTGCTTTAAACTGCGACTTTCTCTTTGCTGACATGGTCTTCCATCTCTTGGAGCACTCCTTGGAGAACTCGGTGAAGTTCACTGAGCAGGAGTGCTTCTTCTGGCGCTCCTCCCGGCATGTCTGCACGAAGTAGGGCATAAGAGGACATCATGCCCCGTGGCTTGTTGGGGTCTCTCTTGCCCATGCTAAAGGAACAGCAGCATCTACCTGGTACCAGCGCTTCCCTCTGGGCCCTATAAAAACACTTCCTTCCCCAAGCTCTGGCGACAACCAGTTTGAGACGTTGCAAAACCTTTTTTTATTATTATTATTTAAAAGGTTTTGTAAAATTTTACATACCAACCACAATTCCCCTTCCCTCCCCTCCTCCTACTATCTCCCAGCTTCTCTACACCCTACCCCTCATCCACTTCTCAGAGAGGGTAAGGACTCCCACAGGGAGTCAATTTGGTTGAGATGTTGCAAAACTTTTAATGACATAATAATTTTAGTTTCATTAAGAAGATTCACATTAGGATGAAAGCCATTAATGTGCTTGGATTTGTGTGTGGTAACAGTCAATAATGGTTGCATTAAAAGTATCTTTTCTTATTTCAGGTTCTTAGACAACATAGTAGAAAGCAGACAGATGAATATCACTAAGTAAGCTCATTATGGCATCTGGGCCATGAAAAGTTTTGTTTTATCCTTCTATTAAAAATAATTTTTTATATATAATAGATCCTGATCTTGGCTGCCCCTCCCTCTGTTCCTCCCAGTTCCTCCCCACCTCCCTTCGCAACCAGATCCAACCCCTATCCGGCTCTCATTAGAATACAAACAGGTTTTTAGGGGATAATAATAAAATACAATAACATCAACCAAAAATTAACATATCAGAATAGGACAAAACAGAAGAAAAAAGGCCCATAAAGGGCATAAGAGACATATAGACACAGAGACCTGCTCATCCACATACTCAGAAATCTGATGAAAATACAAAGCTGGAAACCATATGCTGTTGTAGAAGGTTTTCCCAGGCCCTTTTGGGCCGGAGGTTTGGACCCTGCCCTCAGCGGCTGTTGTCCTCCAAAGAAATGAATCAGACACTTATATACTTTATACTGTTTGGCCCATGTCTTAAGCACATTACTAGCTAGCTCTTTCATATTAATTCAACCCATTTCTATTCATTTGCCCACCATGTGTCCCAGCCCGTGGCTCACCTGTAACTCTTTCATGTTCCTCCTTTGAGGGTCGGATGGAAACTGACCAACTCCACCCTTCTCCTACCTGCCTGTCCTCTGATTCTCCACCCATTTCTATGGTGCTCTACATAGGCCAAACCAGTCCTTTATTTACAGCATATAGAGAACATTCCACCACAATATGCAAAGGACTTGTAGGGTAAAAAGAGAGAAATATGTAGAGATATAGATAAATATATAACATTTTAAATTAAATATGTAAATTAAAATATATAATAAAAATTAAAAATAAAACTTTCAAAATAAACAGCCCTGAAATGTCATTATGAAACAAGGAACCTCCAAAGATGCTGTCGTGTTTGTTTCTAGTTGGCCATCTACTGCTGGGTACGCAGCTACCCTTTAGACGAGTTTGTTTCCCCAATGAGATTCCCTTGGGGAAAAGTAACTTTATATTTGCAAGTGGGCTACCAATTGGAGATAGGGTTTTAGGGTTAGAAATGGACGATGTGTCTGCTTCTCCTTTCATCTCTAGGACCCCAATCTGGTGCAGACCTCCTGTGAGGCTCTGTGCATGCTGCCATGGCATGTTGTATTTAGAATGCCTTGTTTCCTTGTTGTCCAATGAGCTCTGAGAAGAGAGATTTGATGTAGACATCCCATTTGGGAATGCCTGTTCTGAGGTCTCTGCATATAGTCTGCCTGTGGCTCTCTATATTAGTTCTTGTCTGCTACCAAAGGAAGCTTCTCTGATGATGGCTGAGCAAGGCATTGATCTGTGAGTCTCACAGAATGTCTTTAGGAGTTACTTTATTGCTGCATTCTTTAAGTAGAACAGTAAGTTATATTTGGTTTTCCCCAGGGTCCCTGGGCTATCTATTCTCAGGTTCTTGGTCACTGAAGAAACATCAGATATGGGTTCCATCTCATAGAGTAGGCCTTGAATCACATGATGTATGGGTTCCATCTCATAGAGTAGGCCTTAAATCACATCAGGTGGTGGTTGGTTACTCTCACAGCTTTTGAGACATTGATACCCTAGCATATCTTATAGGTAGTACACCATTGTAGACAAAGGTATTGTGGCTGCCTTGGTGTTTATGTTTCTTCTTTGATAGCGCAGAGTACTTTCCTGTACTAAAAACTCTAGGACATAGGAACAAAGGCTATAGGTAGACACCAGCTCAACTTCTCCATGTTCAGCGACTTGTGTAGGTATTGACTTCAGCAATAGGGCCTTCCTTGAAAGTTTGTGGTAAACAACCTATAGTCTAACCAATCCTATCTAATCAAGTTTTGCTATATGGACCTCTCCTGGTTTTTTCTTTAAATCATTAATGAAAATCAAGATATGGCAAACACGAGTTATGCTATCTGGGAAAATTTTAAAGTAAAACCAAGAAAATATATACTTTAAAAACACTTGTAAAATTTCACTTAATCCAAAGTGTGAGCCCTATACGCTTGAGGTGGCTGGCCCTGGGCTGTCATGTGGGGCTTGTTGCAGGCAAAAGAGCCTTCAGTGTCTGAGTGTTACTCCTTTTCTTTTCACTGATATGCACACACTGTAAAGTAAGGTGAGCTCCTGTGCTCACAGAACTGAAACTAGCATCTTGAGACCCCATGGGTCTTTTCTAAGTTTTATATATATTTGTATTATATATATAAATATATGCTATATATAATAAAGTCTCTTTTATCTTTGTATCCCCTTGTTCCAACTCCCTTTCCCCCTCCTGGCTCATCCAGTCAGCCTTCAACCTCCCTCCTTCCCATCCCCTCATCCCCTCCCCAGAAAGGCAAGAAGTCCCAAAGTGGATCAGGCAAATTCTGATTTCCTCATCCTAATATCAAGACTGGGTTAGGTGTTCCTCTGGAGGGAATGGGCTCCAAGGTGCCAGTCCATGCACAGAAACACAGTCTGAATCCTCCCCTAAAGGCTCCACATACTGCCCATGTCAATGGACAGTTGCCTATGCTTGGAGGGCCAAGTTCCTTTTCCTGATGATTTCCTGGTGGCTGTTCTTGATTCAGTGAATTCCCCAGAGCTCCAGCCAGCCATCACTGTGGGAATTTTCCTAGTAATTCCTATCCCCTTGCTCATATAGACTCTCCTCCCCCACTCTCACCTGGACCAGGAACTCAGCCCAGTACTCAGTCATGTATCCTTGCCTCTACCTCTACTCATTGTTAGACGTAAGTTCTGTGATGGCACTTAGGGTGGTTATTCATTTGATTATAAGGGAAGTCCTGTCTAGGCAACACCTTCACTATTGGTTGAAGATCTAGCCAGGGACATCCTATAAGTTCTTAGAGGTTTCCCTAGCATCTGGTCTTTTTCCAACCCCACATTGGCTTCCTCTATTAAGACATCCGTCTCTTTTTTTCTCCTCCTTGTTGTTCCTCTCATTCAACCATCTCCTTCTCTCATGATTTAGAGTGTCACTCTTCAGCACTATTTCTAAGTGCAAATGTCAAGCCAGACATCATTTGGTTAATTTCTTTACCAGTGCCTTTCTGTAATTGATGTAATAAAAATCTCAATGGCCAATAGATAGACAGGAAAGAATATGTGGAGTTTCTGGGGAGAAAGAGGAAGAGGAGGGATCTAGGTAGACAGATTGTGCTAGCAAGTTTCCAGGTAGACAGTGAAGAGGTCTGATATGTCATACAGAGCAGAGGTAACCAAGTCATGTAAAAGAACATAGATTAATAAAAGCAAGTTAATTTAAGTTATAAGGGCTAGTGGGGCAAGCCTAAGCTAATGGCCACACTTTCATAATAATAAATCTCCATGTCATTATTTGTGGGCTGCTGGTCCTAACGAGAAAATACAACTACAGAGTCAGACTGGCTCCCCACACCTGTGTGTGACTACTGAATTTGATGCAAGGAATTGACCCTATAGACAAGCCATGAATTTTCCAGGCTACCATTCTGTTAATTTTGCTTCCTATCCTGAGGTTAAGCACCATTTGTCAATTATAAGTTTTATTTCTAACAACTATTCTTAAAGTATTTGAAAGTATTAGGGTTTTTTTTTCAAACTGCTAACTAGAAGCAATATTTTTGAAATCCCTAATTTTTTTCCATGTCAGGTAATAGAATCACAGAAATTTATAATTAAGAAAACTACAGCTGATTAATATCTTTTGAAAATGTTTAAAATGAAGTAAAAATAATTAGCAAAGTGAAAATTTTAACTAAAGCATTTATTTAAATCGAAATTGGAGTATGTCACTCTCTTATCTTAAAAATGAGGTATATATTTAAAGAGACTTCATTGTTATACTAATTAAAGAGTCAAACATAAAAATACTTTTATACTTAATCATTAAACTTATACAAATATTTTATGTTCATCAATTAGAAAATTTTAAAGTTAATTTAAATGCTCAAATTCAAGTTTAATAATGGATTTATAATATTTCAAGCATATGCATTTACTCATGAACAATTCTAAGTTCCCTGAGTACTTCCACCACAGCACAATTGTTTGTGTAACACGTGACAGTTAGGTACACAGAGGTCAGCATAATGTCACAACTAATTTAATTTAAAGAATATTAGTATGTTTTACTATCAGATAATGCACAGCTAGGTTTCCTGGATTTATCCATCTAGTGTCAAGGTATGAGCTGCTCTGTTTCCTTCTGGAGACTTTGGAGAAAAATCCATTTGTTATGTTTATCGTCAAAAATAAACTTCATTTCTGTGTTATAGAATGGAGGCTCCAACTCCCTCAGTGGTCCTTGGCCAGCATCGGCTCTCAGAGGGAGTCCTTCTTCAGATTGTCACCAAGTGGCTCTTTCAATAGTGCACAGCAGTGACATTTGCTTTTGTCTGACTCACTCAGCATGAGTCTTACTCATTTTGTAACCATCTGTCTTATGTGATTTGGTGACACTTGGACAATTTCAGCTGCCCTGGGGAGCAGAACCTAACCATGAGAGTAAAACCACCACTTCTACAGATCCAAGGATGACACAGGACATGCTAAAAAGGTTTTGGTGACACTAGAATTCTATGTCCAAGAAGAATATATATAATTAAACTATGCTAATATAAGGTGATACCCATAAATTACTATGAAAATCTATTTCTTTACTTTTTAGCCTAAGGCTCTTACATAAAATATAGGCAGAGTTTCTAGGTATAGTCTACGTGTTTCTCTCTGGTTTTGCTATTACTATTTTTGCGCCCTACCATAGTGGTTTTGCTTTTTTTCCATGAGTTGAGACATGACTTTCTGAACTGTCAGGAGGATTGGAACACTTGAACCTACCAGAAGCCATTACGTTAAAGAACACAAGCATAATATTGTCTCCTCTCTTAGGGGGAAGTAAAAATGAGCCCTTGAATAGGAAAACATTCCTCAGAAAGGCTGACTGTTTCCGAGAGTGTTGGATGTTATAACAGCATTTGCCCGCCTGTGGTCTTGGTCCACTCTGGTGCTATCATAGACTCTCTCAGTATTGTATGCTCTATCTTGTATGAATTCTCTCAACAGAGACCACAAGGACCAGGAACTGCCTTGTTGTAATAACTACATGAAAAATTAAAATAACCAAGATACACAATACACAGATGTGAATTCTGAAGCCTTTTTTTGCCAAATGATCTTTTGAACATCAGAGAGAGAGAGAGAGATCTTTTAAACAGAAAGTAAAATTACAAGCATGTATTTCTTAATCTCTGATGAATATCCCATTGTTTTTCTAATATATTGTCTAATTATAAAGAAAGGGTATTGAGTTGCTTATTGTTTTGAAACAGAACCACAGATTGGCAGCTGACACTTAGGAGAATGCTGTTCTGTGCTGATTAGAATGAGCACTATGCTATGATGGCCAGAGAAAATCCATTTCCTACACTGGCTTCTAGTTCTGGCAATTTGGGGCATCAATGGATAGGCTCTCTCTCTCAGAAAATACCATTTATAATCCTTATCTATTGAGGTGTTACAGGGATTAGTGGTTGTGAAACATTTTTAAATCCTAGTTTAAAGCCATTTTATGAGTATCAAAGATCATTGTAGAAGCTTACCTTCTAGTGTCAGAGAAAGGGATATGGCTGAGTTCTTTGTTATTAAATAAATGTGCTGGATGATCCAGCTTAGTGTGATTGAAATAATACTCTACGTGTTTATGTAAATTTTCTTCTTGTAAGTTTATCAGTGTAGGCTTTTAGATTCAGATCTTCACAAAAAAAAGTTGGATAAAATATCTGATGTTTCAGCAAAGAACTCCAAGAAGTGATTGGTAACTTAAAAAGATTTCATGGAAAATTATAAGAATTTTCTTTCTCTAAATTTAACTTTAGGAGCTGAAGTCACCCCATCTGGCAAGTTTGTTTAGTATTCAGATTTAAATATAAATTTCAATGTATGCACATCTCCTAACCCTACCCATGCCGTTCATGTTATCATTACTATTTTGATATAATACAAACCAATTTAGGTGGAAAATAGAATTCATAAAGAGTACATGGAAAATATGTTAGTATTCTTGATGTGCTAAAAGTAATTGTTTTTATGTATGACATTCAAGACCAATATATAATGAAATATGGAAACATTAAACAGTAAGAGATTTTCATAATAAACCACTAAAACTGTGAGATGTGTATCCTTAGAACTGGTGATTGGAATAAAAGCTAAATTCTGTGTGGATGTAAGAGATAAAAATTTTTATTTGGGAAAGTATTCCACTTTATATTGCAGACAGTGTGTGAATATGCACAAAGGTATCAGTAAAAAATATGACTCGTACTTTGTCTCTACCCCATCTAATGTTCTTATTTAGTTTTGAATGCATCACCCTAATTTCAAAGATGATCCCAGTAAGAGTACATATCCCTGCAGAAGACCCACGATGAAACACAACACTAGTGATGTGATGGTGAGGGAGATGTCAAAAGGCACCGCTGACCTCACTAACACCTCGGTGATCTTGTATTATCCATTTCATTTCAATTTCCTCTGTCTCAGACTCTCCCTTGGTAAAGAACATACACATGATAACCCCACATTGCAACTTGGTAGACTTGTTTGATTAAGTAGTGAAATAATGATTGGCAAACTACTTGGAAAAATTAGCAAATTCTAGACCAGGTATTGGGAGCTGGGAGCCCTTTGATAGAACCCCTAATGAAAACAGAGTACAGCTCATTGTTATAAAGCCCTGAGTAGAAGCAGAGTAGGCATGTGGTGTGTCTTTGTAAGCCTGGGAAAAATCTAACTTGCTGCAAGTACAAAACAAATAAAAATAGTAGTTAATCCACTCTCACAGAAAGCAGGAATTTAATGTTTACATTATTTTCGCTTAAATTGTTTATGGGCAACAACACAAAAATAAAACTTTTCCCTTCCCTTGTATTTATGCTTCAACTTAAATATAATAGACAAATCAGTTTTTTGCCACTTTCCAAGTTAATAGCAAAGGTCCTGCAACTGTGTATCTTTTATCTGTTGATTCATTCATCCATCATCTATCCATTCATACATACATCTATTCACAGCCTGGGCTATAATTTGGATCATAAACTCTCCTGGAAGGCCCATGTGCTTGTGAGCTTGACTTCCATCCCATTGAGAGACAGCAGAGCATTAAGGAGATGAGACTCAGTTGAACAAGTTACATGATTGGAATTGAGCCTTTGAAAGAAAATATTGGGACCGAAGCCCCTTCCTGTCTCTCTTGCCTTGCTTCCTGACTACCCTGTAGAGAACATTGCCTCAGGCTCCTGCAGTGATACCCTTTGCTGTCACTGGTTCCTGCAATAAGACCCGAACTACCAGACTTCTCTTTGATGTCCTGTGGGTCAAACATATGCAGACACTGAAATCTTTGATACTGTGAGCCGAATAAACCTTTTCTATCATTATGTTGACTTATCTTGGTTTTTGGTCACAATGATGGGAAGCTGACTTAAGCATCCTGGTGTTAAAGGATGGGTCCTAACATGATCACCAAGTGTGCCCCAACAGTGTTAGCATCTGTTCATCTCAGGCAGGTCCAGTACTGCTTTTCATTGAAGCCAATAAGGAACTCCCTGACAAAGAACCTCACCAGGTTTCCAGTTGCCAGATCCTATATTCATGCTGATTTTATCTGTGCAGTCCATGTATGTATATTGAACTCTTTGTGCAGGAATTCAAAGTAAAATTAAATATACCACTGTATTAGAAAGAGTTACTACTGCTGTGATGAAACACCATGACCAAAGCAACTTGGGAAGGAAAGGGTTTATTTGGCTTACATTTCCACATCACAGTTTGTTTTCAAGGAAGCTAAGACAGGAATTCAAACAGGGCAGGAACCTGGAGGCGGAAGTTGATGGAGAGGCCATGGAGGGATGCTGCTTGCTGGCTTACTCATCATGGTTTTCTCATCCTGCTTTCTTATAGAGCCCAGGACCACCAGCCCAGGAATGCATCATCCACAATGGGCTGGGTCCTCCCCCATCAATCACTAATTAAGAAAATGCCCAACAGGCTTGCCTACTGCCTCATCTTATAGAGGCATTTTCTTTTTCCTTCTTTTTGTTTATTGTGTTTTTCACATTATGCAGCTCTACCCCATTCATTTCCCTGTCCCTTTACATCCACCCTCTGCCTTTGCAATCTCCCCCTCAAAAAAATAAAATAAAATAAAATTTAAGAGAAAAGAAAAATCAGTCTCATCATGGTAGCAGTAGTGCGACTCAGTGAATCATGCAGTAAATCCTTTTATCCATGTATCTTCACTTGCAAGTATTCAGTGCAAAAAGTCATTGATCTGGTTTAAAGCCTCTGGTTTCTGCTGCGCTATGAATGCTGGACCCTCACTGAAACTCCTCTTGATTATCCTGCTGCTGCCCTGTGTCATGGAAATCCTGAAACTTTGGGTCTGCAAAAACTGGTTCCTTCACGTGCTCCAGCAGATCACAAATGGGGTGAATCTTGGGATGGACCAACTCATAACCCTGATTCTGGGCCTCAGTAGTTGCTGAATTGGTTAGCGCACCAGCTCCCCCTTGTCCTCGCCACCAGGGGGAGCTCTCCTGCATTACCTTGGTGAGTTCACCCCTTGCAGCTATGAGCAAGGGCAGAGTCAGTTCTGCTTTCACGTGCTCAGGGTCAGCTCTCCCACACCTACACATTCAGGGCCCGCTCTACTGTGTTGTCCAAGCCTGGTGTAGGGGCCACTCTCCCTAGTGCTGCTGTTGACAAGGGGCAGAGCCAACTCTTCTGTTCTTATGACCTCAGGGCCAGCTCTTCCACCTGCCTTAGGCATTGATGGAAAAGGGGGTTGGGATGGAAAAGAAAGATCTCTCTCCTTTCCTGCCCAGAGCTGACTCACCCACACCTTTACCAATGAGGTCAGCTCTATTGTGCTGTCTACACAAGGTGAGATACGGGGGCAGCTCTCATACCCTTCTGACCTCAGGGCTAACTCTCCAACCTGCCTTAGGTGATGATGGGTGGGTCATCTCTCCGTTGCCCTTTGGAGGCATTTAAAAAAAAAAAAGTTTTTTTCCATATCTACCTCTGCTTCCCCTCCCTTCCCTCCTCCCAGTCGCTCCTAGACCCCCGTCAGCCTCCCCTGATCCCATCACCTCGTCCATTCCCCAAGGAGGGCAAGGAGCCCCAAGTTTAGTCTGGTGTATCCAATTAAGGTAGGTCTGAGGCCCTCATCCCAGTATTAAGGCTGGGTTAGGTGTTCCTCTGTAGGAAATTGGCTCTGAGATGTCAGTTCATGCACAGGAACATAGTCTGATTCTACTGCAAGAGGCTCCACAAACTGCCCATGCCATGTAACAGTTGTCTACCTTCAGAGGATTTAGTTCCTTTCCCTGAAGGCTCCTCAGCAATTGTTTCTGAGTCAGTGAGCTCCCAAAAGCTTGGGTCAGCCATCTCTGTGGGTCTCCTCATGATCCTGATCCCTTTGCTCATATACTCTCTCCTTTCTCTCTCTTCAGCTGGGCCGGGAGCTCAACCTGGTGCTTAGCAATGGATCTCTGCTTCTGCCCTCCATCCATTGCTGGATGAAGGTTTTATAATGACAACTAGGGTGGTCATTTATTTGATTATAGGGGAAGTCTTGTTTAGGCACCTTCTCTACTATTGCTTAGAGTCCTAGCCGGGGACATCTTGTGGGTCCTTGGAGATTTCCTTAGCACCACAGTGGCTCCTTCTATCAAGATATCTATTTCTTTGTTCTCCCTCTCGGTTGCTCCTCCCACTCAACCATCTTCTTCTCTCATGGTTTGTTCCCATCTCCCTTTGCTCACTCCCCATTATGATCCCAATTTACTCAGGAGATCTTCTCTATTTCCCCTTCCCAGGAGGATCCTTAGATGTCAAGAGTTTCTTCTGTTAGGTAGCTGTTCAGTAGTTATGGTTTGCAGCCTGTATATTCTTTGCTTTATGTCTAAAATGCACTTATGTGTGAGTACATACCATGTCTAAATTTCTGGGTCTGTGTTACCTCACTCAGGATGATACTCTCCAAATCCATCCATTTGCCTGCAAATTGGAGGCATTTTATTAATTGAAGTTTGCTCTGCTGTGCTGTGGAACTATGCTTTTGTACACTGTAAATATTTGTAATGGTAAATACTGGTTTAATAAAAACACTGACTGGCCAAATGCTAGGCAGGAAGTAGAGGCAGGGCAACTAGACTAGGAGAATTCTGGGAAGTGGAAGAGCAAAGCGGGATAGAGGCAGAGGAAGGATGATGGAAACTGCTGCACTGAGAAAAAAGTACCAAGCCACGTGGCTAAACATAGAGAAGAATCATGGGTTAACATACTGGATAAGAGTCACAAGCAATAAGCCTGAGCCATAGACCAAATAGCTTGTAATTAATATAAGCTTTTGTGTGATTAGTTGGAACTAAATAGCTGCTGGATGGACCAGGTGAGACAGAAAAACTTTGGACTACAGCTCTGACTTTAGCTTTTTTGAATGGACATAAAACTATCCACATAATCACAAAGTATGCTTTAGGGACAAAACAAAATGGAGAAGGAAATACATATTTGTGCCACAGAACACAAAACAGAAAGCTGTTTCTAAGACACTTTTCCAAACCTCTAAATTTCATGTTTTGTTTTAGTTTGGTTTTGCTGTCTTTTACCTTTGGATTTTTAACTTTGTCCTCTTAATACATATGACTTACTTCTTTATCAAAGACCTGTGGTGCCTTGTGGGTACTCAGGGTCACTTTGAGCAGCTTGCATCCTTGCTCACTATCCACTGCTTAACAACAAAGGCACTCCACATAATTATGAGGATCCCTCCTCCCTATTAGGTATCTTTTCTTTATCTAGTACTTGAGTACAGCAAGACCAACCTGTGAAGTACAGGAAATTTGTTTAGAAAAGCTCTCTTCTTTCCAGGGGCCATGCAAGGTGCAAATTCCTTAAACAATCTTAATTTAAGGTAAGTGGAATTATTCTTGTAAATTAATTTTGAAGTTTTCATTTGATGCAAGACACAAAGAACGCATACTCATTAATGCTTTATGTCATGGTCTGTTATCTCTCTAGTTGTGATGGGGACTATGCATGGAGAAATATTGTCCTACTATAGAATGCTGTACTTTAAGTAACCAGCAACTTATAGCTGATTTTTAACACCAATATTAGAAACGTTATGAAAACAAGGGTGCAGTATGCTTGAAGTAAAATATACATCACACATTCTTCAGAGAGTAGTCTTGAATTAGACCTCTAAGTATATTTTTGGTAGAAATATATGAAGCTTTTTTGTATGATATTTTGTTTGTGTTCTGACAAATAAAGCTTGCCTGGAGATCATAGGGTGGAACTAGCCCCTATTAATCAGAGAGGCCAGACTGTGGTGGCTCGCACCTTTAATCCCAGCATTTGGGAAGACAAAGAGGTAGACCAGGAGTTCAGGTCCACCCTGGGCTACATGAGATTGAACCAGTCTAAAAGAGAAACAGAGCTGATGTGGAGAATCACACACCTTTCATCCCAGCACTTTGGATCTCTTGACTTTGATCCAGCTTTTGGGTGGCACGTAACTTTAATGCTAGCACTTGGAAGGTGGGGAATCTCTGCCCACTCAGTCTGAACATTTGCAGAGGTAAGGAGTCTTTCTGGTAGCTGCTGCTCTGCTTCTCAGATCTTTCAGCTTCCACCCTCAATAGCTGACTTTGAGTTTTTACTGATTAAGACTAATTAGGATTGTACTTCGTAAAGTCAAACTGTCCATACTTTCAAGAAATAATTGACTTTTAAAAAATATAACCTACATAGGGCAGTATTCATGCACACTTTTCATCCCAGCACTTGGAAGATAGTGGCAGGTGGATCTCTGAGTTCAAGGCCAGTCTGGCTTACAGAGCTAGTGCCAGGATAACTAGGGCTACACAGAGAAACCTTGTCTCAAAAGACCAATAAATGAATAAATAAATAAATATCAGACCTTTTGTACTTCCTTAGTTAATTCAAAGCACCTTGAACATCAACTGAAACATATCTGTATATCATGTACTCACTTTTGAACCTTTAAAAATGAGCATAATTTACATAAGATCATCATGCTATCTTTACCACAGACATATTTAAGGACATGAGAAACTAGTTCTTATTGCGTCAGTCTGCACATCATGTACAAACCACTGAGACATAGCTCTGCCTACAATCAATTCCATATATCCAAATAGAGAAGAAATTAAAAAAATATTGTTATAATAAATGTTATATATTATAATAATAATCTTGTTGTTTATTGAGTATTGCTTTACAAGGCATCAGGAATTGAGCAATCCTTAAATTCTTTGCTACATGAATTTTTTTATGAAAGCCTCAAAGAAACATCATCATAGGCACTCTTAAACTGTTCACTAATATCATTATAAATGTCAAAATACTGGGTTAAATAAACCTGTGATTTCTTCAGTATGAATTTTTCTTGCTTTTTACAGGGCTCAGTTTCCCACAGCTCGAAGTAATTTGATTTCTGGGAGAGATAAAGCAGAGATCAGCTTACGGAGAAATTGGCTTGAGGATTGCATTGACTTCCTGTGAACAGGCAACTGGTGAGTTTGTAATGATGGATTGCATTCTGCCCCCAGAAGAAGGCTCCCATTCCCTCGGCTTATCCTTGAAGTAGTTGATAGGGCTTCCAGGGTTTCAACTTCTGCACAGATCACTAGATGTGTTTCAACCAAATAAAACCTGTCTCTGCCTTAAAATTCCAACTGCATATTAGTAAAGACAACACACTCGGAGATGAGAAAGTATACAAAAAATGAACTTAAGCTGTTCCTCCCTTGACACAAATGAGGATGGTTAGTCTCATGATACCCAAGTCTTTGCAAGTCAGGAGTCTTGTACCAACATCTAGCTATATTGAAGCTTCTTTTTAAAGGATGGGAAAAAGGATAGCAAACTTATAAAATAAGAAAATAATCACTCTCATTATTGATTAGTAATTATCCTGGCTTGACCTAAGAGGAGTGCGTGCATTCTTATGTCTCTTGGCACAGTAGTTTTCTTTAAAAGAAAAACAAACCAGACTACTTCTACCTACTTTTTTTTTTTTTTTTTTGCCCAGCCCTCATTTAGTTTGGTTTTTGCTTTAATTTACAAGAATATTTTTGTGCATCATTGTAACTATTTTGAGATTGTCTTTATAATCTAACAAGTTTCTTACAATTTCATGAATGCTGGAAGAAATTACAAACCTAGGGCAGAGATCAAACCTACCATGTGACTCTAACTGTCCTATACTGGGTCTCATTGGTGTGGTGGGAAATGACTCTGATATACCATAATCAACAAGTGTGTGAAACAGCTGAGGCCATCCAAACCTAGAATTATTCAGTCATTGAACCTTTGAATGGGCTGCTAGCTGTCTACACAATTTTTATGAACAAAAATGATGTTTTATATCATTTATAACTTGTTTGCCCCAAGAGCCTATGATTCCTACAATAATATTTGCAGCACAAACACCTTTGAAAATATAGAAGAAAAAAAAACTTTTCCTTTTTCTGTTCAGGGAATGCACAAAAGCTTGAAAGAGCCATGGAGATGGTAGAGTAACTTACTGGTAAGTATCTATTGGGTGTCACCACACCCTTAGAGTACAGCATTAGCGGCCTGGGTTTCTTCGCCTTCTGTTTTACATCATTTCTATTGAAATCCCCTGTCAAAGTGTTTTTTGTTTGCTCACTTGCTTTATCTTGTTTCTGCTTTTAAGATAGAACCCGGCTATGTACACCATGCTGGTCTTAAATGTAGCATCCTCTACCTACCCCTGAGGTGTATTCGATAGCTGTGTGCCACTGCACTCCACCCAATTGCTGCTTCTTTGAAGAAAAATGTGTCCTTTTCCTCTGGCATGTTATTATCTTCTTACTTTCTTTGCTTTTTAGGAGTTTCTATAAAGCAATCAGTCACAGTTCTTTCCACATTTTATCTTTCATGTTATTGTGTTGTTCACATCTGGAGTTTAATTGTACTTTATAAAATTTCAAAAACAGACCTTTTTTTCATTATCACATTTATTTTATTGGGCATTTGAAAAACAGAAAAATGTTTTATTGAGCAAATTAATCTCAATCTTAAAATGAAACGCTGGCAGGCATTAACATCTGTAAAATTAAAGCTTGGCTCTGCTGTCATTGTCTTTCTCTGCCCTTTCTATTGGCTCAGCTTTGCACCTTGAGGCAAAAATTGTGAACAACTCAACTGTTGTCTTTAGCTAAAAGTATCTTCCTTCAGAGGACCAATTTTTTTGTTTGTTTACTTAACATAATGCTAAGCTCAAAGTGTAAAGTCTGGCTTTTGACTGTCCTAGGATAGATGCTATCCCAGAAATGCTTGGACTTTGTCTCACAGATGTTTCCAGCTTAGCTTTGAACCCCAACTTTCTTCAAATAAAATTAAGATGTGTGTTGACATGTAACGGCCTTCCTTGAGAGTTCTTCAACATGCCAGCATCATTAAGCCAAACTGGAGTGACCATCAATGTCTCGTCAGTTTCCCTGTGTTTTGTTGGTCCACATTCCTATCATTCCTATGTGCCCAATAGGGATATGATGTGTCATTTCATCTCAACTGGCCAATACATCTTCTCTTCTGCTCCTGAACATTTTGTAGCCTCCACTTATTTTTTGTTTCCAAAGATCTTTAATGTCCAACAAATATGATTTTATGATATAATTTGCTAAATGTTTCTAAGGGGATTGAAAAACAAAAATTCAGTTTTATCTAGAGGCAGAATCTACTGTTCTCACTTATTTAAAATGGGAAAAAATATTTTGAGACCATACCCAACAACAATAATATCCCATAGTGACTTTTCAAGTGCTTTATGAATATTTATAAGGGAATTAAAGTACTAGCACTTCTCCATTTATCTCAGTCTTAGAATGTTTTTATTGTAATCCTCATTATCTGCATTGATATTGTTAATTATCCAGTCAATCTGCACAATTATTTTAGATAGAACTTGTTTAGATAGAACTTTAGATAGGGCAGAGTTCTATGTAATGAGATGAGGTTGAAAGTTACCATTTGTATTTTTGCTAATGAATACTACCAGACTCCTCCAAGTATTTCTATCAAACTCTAGATCCTTACAATCAGTCTTGGATAGTGGAAAAGTCACACTTAAATAGGCTCATGAAATTCTAAAGAACACATTTCCTGTTCTCTGCTGTTCAACAGACTCTCACAGTTAAGCCTTAGGAATGTCTTATATTAAATGAAGCCAATTATTTTTGCTTCTGAATTCTCCAGGAGATTCCTCAAGGTCCACCATGGTCAAGTGCCATAGGCTGAGTGCCTTAAGTAGGCATTTATCTTTCCACACTGTAGAGGATAGAAATCCTAGATCAGCCTGCAGTAGGACTCTCTTCCACAGTATTCTTTTCTTGGAGTTTATATATATATAACTGTCTTTCTTTTCTTTTTCTAACTTTTAAAAAATTATTAGTTCTTTGGGAGTTTAGTATAATGTGTTTTGATCTATTCACCTTCCTCCTCCAACACCCCTCAAAGTTGGAAAAGTTGGAACTCAACCAACTTTGTGTTCTAAAAAAAAAAAAACTCAAGAAAGCCCTAAGTTTCATTAGGACATCTTTTTAGACACTTTCCTCTTCCTGGGGGGTCAGCTCCCCATCTTTCCTCTCCCATCTCTTACCGCCCCATTCTTCCTGGCCTCACTCAGACCTAGTAACCCACTTGGGCTTTTCTGTCACATGGACTCCATGACCCTCTTTTTCTGGTCCCCACATCTCTTAAGATCTCTGCGGAGGGAAGCAAGCAGGTGATGTTCAGATCTTCACTCTCCCTTCTCTCTTCTACATTTAACCCCCAGTCTCATGTCCAGCTTTACCAGACCACCTGCTGCATCATCTCTACCCCCAGCTCCTGAGGCTCTTCTCCTACAACCCTACTCATTACCACATTCCTTTGTCTCAGTCTCTGTAGGGAGCTGCGTTGTACCACGCCCTAAAGGTGGCGCTGGTTTCCGCCTTCCACCTTTCTCAATGGTGAGTGCTCTTGGGAGTAAACAACTCCTTATTGGCTGTAGGCGAGGATGGTGGCTTGCTTCCGGCCGCCTCGGGACCTATGGGCAATGTCTACGTGGCTTACCAGGATTGGAAACCCAGAGGGTATTTAGCCACGAGCGGACTTCCCCCTGGGGTCGTTCATCATCAGTGAGTGAGTGGGTCGTTCGTCATATGTCTGAGAGTAAGAGTAAGAGTGAGTGAGTGAGAGACAAGAAGATAATTAAAGGCCTGAATAAACTGCAAAGAGAAGGATCCGGTGTTTCGTGTTCCTTGCTGGCGAGGTGGCACGCGACAAGTCTCCATCTCTCTCAGGCATTCCCTGGGAAGCCAACAGTCATGCAGGGATGCAGATCTTCAGACCCTTACTCTCCTTCTTTCTTCAAAACCAAGTTCCCAGTCCCATCCCCAGATCTGTAACAGACTTCCATCTGTGACTTCTCCTCCCTCTTGGGTCCTCACTCCCAGGGAACTAAGCAAATCCTGGTGGTACACGCTGCTTTCCTCTTTATGTTTATAAAAATATAAACAATAAAATGAAATGAAAAAAAAGTTCAAAACTTGCAAGTAGAAATAGGGTCAATAAAGAAAACCCAAACCAAGAAAGACTGAATTTTATTATTTTTTTTTTATTCTTGAGGGTTTGATACATTCATATAATGGAATGTGATGACATATGCAAACTTCCCCTGCTTTTACACTTTTCCTGTGCCCCCTGCAGTAAGTACATCACTCTCCAAACTTCTTACCCTCTACTTTTTCTTTCTCATCAGTCACAAGCTCAGTTAGCACATCTCACACTGCATGGTGTGAGGCCACCCACTGGTGCATGAGAAAGTAGCCACATTTTAAAGAAAAAACAATGATTCCTCTTTTCCAAGTAGTTATCATCTGCCGATAGCTCTACAGTAAGGGGTAGGGCCTGTGCTGGAATGGTGACTGGTTTGATCTTGTGCAAGTAACCATGGCTGCTGTGAATTCATGAGAGTGAGAGCCCTCCATGTCCAGCATTTCTTAACGTTCCTCTGCATCTTCCAGCTATTGCCTTCTTTTTGTCTACATGACTGCCACTGACTGCAAGAAGTAATTGTAAAGCCTAACCTCAGATTAACTTCTGTCTCTGACAACTCAAGTGATGTACTAGCAGAAGGAAAGTCTTGCTGATTTTCAGGAAGAAATAGTATTTACCACTTTTGTTACTGATATTGTACAAAATATTTGAGGCCATTTAATTTAAAACTATATGAGTTCACAAAGCAATAAGAATAAAGTTCAATGCTACTAAGTGATAACCAAATAACCAAACCAAAGATGTCACAAATATGGAAACAGGGAAGACCTCCCAGTAACTATGATTCATAAACTAAAGCTACCTAAAGGTAGATGTTAAATCATGCATGAACATAAAAGATATGGAAATGTGATCGTGTAATTTTTAGATCTTAGAAGCACATTATGAGAAATAAAGCCTTTCTCTGGAAGAACTAGCATACTCATTGAGCCCACGCAGGAGATTGTCATTCTACATGAGTCCTGGTCATAGGGAATTATTCAAACTCATGTAGCAGGCAGGAACTGGGATATAGCAAGGAGATTGTGGCAGGCTTTGGCACTGTATCACATGGTCTCTGGTAGATATGAGTGGATACTTCAGAAAAAATAGATTGTATCATGAATCCTAATTATTCTTAATAAAAACCCAGAGCCAGATATTAGGGTAAATGATGAAAGATCAGAAAGACAAATGAGCCAGCCACAGCCACACTTACCTTGCCAACTCTTCAGTGGGAAGGACTTAGCTTCTCTCTCCTCCTGCCTTATATTCCTTTCTCCACCCAGCCACAGCACTTCCTGTCTCAACCTCCCAAATTCTGGGATTAAAGTCATGTGTGCTCCCACAAGTACTAGGAGCAAAGGCATGAGATCCCAAGTACTAGGATTAAAGATATGTGCCACCATGTCCTAGCCTCTATGGCTAACTAGTGGTTAGCTTTGCCCTCTGATCTTCAAGCAAGTTTTATTTATTTGAGAACAAATAAAATATCACAAGAAATATCTGAAGAGAAATAGCTAAATGTTTTAGTTGGTCAAATGGAAAATTTTAGTCTAACTGTATAAAAGTGTCTCCCCAGTTTGTAGGACCCTGCAATCTACAAGACCTACCCCATCCCCCAAACGCATCCAGTCACCCTGTGACCTCAGTGACTCCCTGAAACACAGACTTCACTAGCCCCTACTGGATCAAAAGTGGCTTCCTGAGACACAAATTTCACGAGTCCCTATTGGATCAAGAGCTCCTACATAACTAAGAGCATATCCCTACGACATATAAACACTAACACCTATTGGCCCAAGAACAGCTCTCTGCCACACAGAATCTGCCAACTCCAAGTGGACCAAGAGTTCTGATTAGACAAGAGAGGCTTCTTGAGAAACAGACACAGCCAGAGGAGATTGGACCAAGATCAGCTCCCTGAGACACAGACACATCCTACATCAATTGAGATGTCCATGCAAGAACACATATGACAAGAACAATATGGCATCACCAGAATCTAGTGCTTCTACATCAGCAATACCTGAATATTCCAATGTAGAAAAAACAGAATGAAGTGACCTTAAAAATAACCTAATTAAGATGATAGGATCCTTTAAAGAAAAAATAAAAGAAAAAAACTCCCTTTAAAAAAAATAGAGGAGAAACAGAAGCAAAAAAATTGAAAGAGATGAATAAATCCCTTAAAAAAAAATAAAGACCAAGGAAAAGCAATCAAATGGGTGAAGGAAACAGTTAAAGATTTAAAAATTGAAATAGAAGCAATAAAAAAGACAAACCAAGAGAATGTCTGAGTAAACAAACAGGAACTACAGATGGAACCAGAACCAACACAATGCAAGACAGGGAAGAGAGAATCTCTGGTGTGATAGATTTTAGTGGAAACAGATATGTCAGTCAAAGAAAACACTAAAGCTAAAAAAGTCAAAACACAAAATTTTCAGGAAATTTGGGACACCATGAAAAGACCAAATCTAAGAATAATAGAAAAAGAAGAAGGAAGAAGAGGATGAGGAAGTGGAGGAGAATACCAGCCCAAAGGCACAAAGAAAATATGGCCAACAAGATCATAGAAGAAAACTTTTTCAAACTAAAGAAGAAAATGCCTATGAAGATACAAGAAGCTTACAGAACACTAAATAGACTAGAGCAACCCAAAAAAGATTATTCAACGCATAACAATCAAGCCAGTAAACATACAGAATAAAGAAATAATATTAAGAGAAGCAAAGAAAAAAGGCCAAGAAACATATAAAGGCAGACCCATCAGAATAACACCTGACTATTGAATGGAAACAAGAAAGCCAGAAAGTACTGGTCAGATGTTGTACAGACAGTAAGAGACCAAGGATGCCAGACCAGACTACTATACCCAGCAAAGCTCTCAATCACTATAGATGGCATAAATAAGATATTTCAAGACAAAACCAGATTTAAACAAACCTACTTACAAATCCAGCTCTAGAGAAAGCACTAGGAGGAAAAAACCCTAAGGAAATTTGATACATTCACGAAACCACAAGCAATAGATAATCCCACAGAAGGAAACCAAAAATAACAAAAATTAACAATCACTCATATTAATATCCCTTAATATCAATGGACTCAATTCACCTATAAAAAGATACAGACTAACAGAATGAATATGAAAATAGGATTTATTCTTCTGCTGCATACAAGAAATACACCTCAACTTCAAAGAGAGATACAGCCTCAGAGTAAAACATTGGAAAAAGACTTTTCAATCAAATGAACTTAAGAAACAATCTGGTGTAGTTATCCTAATAGCTAACAAAATAGACCTCAAACTACAATCAATCAAAAGAGGTCAGGAAGGACATTTCATATTCATCTCAGAAATAAGACGTCAAGATGAAGTTTCAATCCTGAACATTTATGTCACCAATACAAGGGCACCAACATATGTAAAAGAAACAATACTAAAGCTTAAATCACATCTAAAAACCCCACACATTAATATTGGGAGATTTCAATACTCCACTCTTACCAATGGACAGGCCTCCCAAACAGAAATTTAACAGAGAAATAAGAGATCTACCAGATATTGTAACTCAAGTAGACTTAACAAATATATTCAGAACTTTCCACCCAAACACAAACTTCTCAGCACCCCTCTAAAACTGGCCACATACTCAGTCATAAATTGAATATGAATAGATACAAAAAAATGTGAATAACCCCTTCTATCCTATTAGAACACAATGGACTAAAGTTAGAGTTCACCAACCACAGAAAGCCTACAAACTTATGGAAACTCAGCATCTCTCAATTGAACCACTTCTTGGTCAAGGAAGAAGTAAAGAAAGACATTAAAGACTTCCTAGAATTCAATAAAAATGAATCCACAACATACCAAATTTATGGGATACAATGAAAATAGTGCTAAGAGGAAAGTTCATAGCACTAGATACCTACAAAAAGAATTTGGAGAATTCTTACACAACAGGCTTAATAGCACAGTTGAAAGTTCTAGAACAAATAGACACTGTCTTTCTGCCGTTAGCTCATTAAAAGTTAAAAAATTAAAAGAAAACACAATAACCATGATCCAGACTCTTTGTTTATCTACCATCTTTAGGTGGCCTTTTTATCTTTATTCCTATTTCTCTTTCTTAAGGGCTTTCTTTACCCTTTTTCTTTCTCTCTCTGAAGCCTATGCATGTTTTACATACATTGTACCCCATTTAGAGGTTTTGTGCGTCTAAATCTGTCTTATTGAGAATTCTTAATCATTTTCTAACCCAATGAGCTTTTAAAATGACAGTATCACTTTGATTGCTGACTCCGCCCCTTTTGTTGGCTTTTCAATATGACGGAGGTGTCTGCTGCATCTCTCTTGCTGCCAGCAACCAGAGCGGACTCAGGAAATGCTGCTACCAGAAAAACTGTTTTTGACTCTGTTTCATTTCTGTTCAGTATAAGCAGAAACCTTAAATCAATCACACTTATGCCAAGTCTTCTATGAAACTTATGGGTTTAAGCTATGTGCCGCGGATGCGCCATTTTTAAATTCCCGCCTGAACACCACTCTGTCTCTGTATTATAAATCAATTCAAATATGCAATTTAGAAAGCCACTTTGGGCTCTGTTTCAGCGGTTTAGAATGCTTTTTAAGCTTTTTAAACTTTCTCAGGCTTTATGCGGGTGTTTGGCCCACGTTGGGATGCCATCTGTTGTAGATGGTTTCCTGGCCCATTAGGGCCAGAGGTTCGGACCTGGCCTGTGGCAGCTTTTTCTTCCAAAGAAAGGAATCAGACGCTTGTATTAACTTCCTACTGTTTGGCCCATGTCTCAAGCACATTACTAGCTAGCTCTTTCTTCTTAATTTAACCCATTTCTAATAATCTACCTGCCATGTGGCCCGGCCCCGTGGCTCACCTGTATTCCTTACATGTCTCTTCTTCAGGGGTCAGATGGCAATAGGACAGATATTTCTAACTAGATTGCTTGCATTTGATATAGGTCATTTAGTCAGTGGAATGACTTGGGTTTACATGTGTGAAGACAGGGTTTGAGTCATGAAATTGACATAGTGGGTATTTGAAAATCATTTTTGCATTAGGAATTGGACTTCTGATGTTGGTTAAATCAAAATTGTTGTTATCTACATTAAAACAATTTTCCAAATTAATTTTGGTTAGATAAAACAGCTTCACTTTACTCTGGTTATTTTTTATTCTATATCTGTTTTATCTAAAAGACTACTCAAATATTTTGTTTTACTTTTTAATCTAATATTTTAAGTTGGTTAATAAATATATTGATGTACTGCTATCTCTATGACAAGCTTCACTATAGATATGTAACAGATAAAGTGAAATTAGGCATCGTTCTAGAAAATGTTAAGCTTTTTTGATAATTTCATATGTAAGAGTTTTTCCATTATTAGCCACATACATATACAAACATAAGCTACATCTGGAAAATATCAATGTTCTCATAATATGTCATATATAACTTATCTATAGCTATATTGTCTACATATTGGTAATATACAAACATACCACATTTACATAAGATTTTATTAAATTAATGTGAAGTTTTTAAAATTCTATTTGTAATAATTATTATATTATTAATTAGCTCTACAAGCATTTTAGCTGTAATTGGACTTGTTCAGATACTGAAAGTAAACCATTAATATAATAATGTGCCCCTAAGTGCAAAGCATGTTGGTTGATTTTTAGGTTAACATGTGCTAATAGCTTAGATTATGACTAATCAGAAGGCATTGATTATGTTACAAACTACTTTTCTTCTGCCTGAAGGTTGTGCTTCTTAGAAAACATTTGCTTTTATACTGAGTAAACATTGAAATCATCTTATTAGGAAAATGGAAAACAGTGGATTCAATGAGATGTTTCTAATGGATTTATAATGCTTAGATGTGATAATATTTCAAAATAGTTGGCTGAATTTCAAACTATATTTTCTTCATATTAGTGAGGCACAGAAAAAATTAAGAAAGGCAATGCAGCAATTCACAGTTTGATGTTATCAAGTTTTATTAAATTGATTTCACGATTCCTCAGCTGCAGCACAGCCCGCATTTCAAAAACATAACATTAACGTGTGAGATTTATGTGCAAGGCAGTATTTCCCGGGCTGAGTTAGAAGAACAGAAAGCAGGAGAATCAGAAGAAAGGAAAGAAACAGTTCAGGACTGTCAGCAATAACTAAAACTTGACTGTGGTATTATTTGGGTTCTATCTTGTTTTATATATACATGTGTAAGTGAAGGTGCCTGTGAATGGATTTAAGGTGCAATATAAATGTGCATTTTATTGTTGGTTTCATACAGACTATTTTGAAGGTAACAGTCAATATGTTGTTTATAAATCCATAAACATTATATAATGAGCTGCCATTCACTTCTGAAAACTTACTATTGGTGAGTTTCTTCTGTTAATGAAAAGTTTTAAGAAATTTCCAAAGAAAAGAGAAAAGGACAACATACGAAACAGTCTCCAGAAATGTCACAACAGAAACAGAAACCCTTACATATTTAAACTAAAATCCTCATTGGCTTAAATTAAGTTTTAAAATCACGTCTTTTTTAATTTATCAATTGAATTTTGAAAACTTCATTATATGTGTTATGGCTAATAAAATCATAAACAAATTAAACTTGGAGTGTAACAAAGCTGCAGTGTAATCCCAGGATTCACAAACATTTGGCTAAAATAGTTTTGAGAGAAGAGTGAGTTATCTTAGCCATAGATAGAGCCCTGTGAAGAGAGAATATTCCCTTTCAAGCATGTCTCACTCTATGGAGCATGTTATAAAGTAAGCATGAGGGATTTACTCAGAAAAGTTCTAAGAACTTAACTATGTTAAAAATGCTAAGATTCATTTGTAAAATAAAGACCTTAAATATGAAATATTAATGAACATGTGAATTAATAAAAGTATTTCTTATTCATGCGTTGGCAAAAAACAGTATTTTAAAATACCTATATCTCTCAAAGCAACCTACAGATTCACCATAGTTCCCCCGTAGGGTGATATATTGCATACTTAATAAAATCAGCCTGGAATATCAGAGAACAGAATCACCCCAAATCAAGGCATGAAGGTCAGAGAGGGGTGACCCACTCCTCTAATCCCATCACTCAGGAGACAGATCTTTCTGTATTTCTGTGAGTTCAAGGCCTAACAGCCAAGCAGTGGTAGCTCACACCTTTAATCCTAACTCTAGGATTATGATACAGAGTTGAACCAGGAAGTAAAAAAGCTGTGCAGAGAAAGATATATATAGCAGAAGAAGGCAGAAATTGAGGATCCTGTAGAAGCAACCAGATAGGCTGAGGACTGGTGAAGACAGCATTTACCCTGTTCAACCTGAGAAGTTGGCTGGGTGAGAACTGGCTGTGGTTTGTTTCCTCTCTCTAATATTCCAGTCTTATTTTTATTAAATATGCAATATATCATCACACCCCCTAAAAACTTGCTGATACTTTCACTGAAGTATCAGACCTGAAATTCACAGGGACCACAAAGAGTGTCAAATGACCCAGGTTAATCTCAAACAATATAAGTAGAAGCTGGACAGCACACTGCCTTAACCCAAAGTGCATTGCACTGCTATAGTAATAAAAGCATGGTCTTTCTTGCAAACACACACAAATATCAATGAAATGCTGAGGCTCATAAGAAGTATAGAAACAAGGTCAACTGATTTTCACAAAAAAAAAAGTCAGAAATAAGCCAAGGGTGGGTATCATGCGCTTTTAATCTCAGTACTTCAGCAAGCAGACCTCTGAAATTCAGACAAGTTTCAGAAAAGCTAGAGCTGTATAATAAAGAGACCCTGTCAGGAAAAAAGTATAAAAAGCACACACTGGTAAAAGGAAACTCTTCAGTAGATGGTATTATGAAAATTGAATATATAAATGTAGAACAAAATCAGACCCTCATCTTACCCTATACAAATTCTGTTCAAGTGAGTGAAATGCAACTGTAAGACCTCAAACTATAAATATATTACATTGTCTGAGTAGTGGTATTTTAGATATTTGCCGAAACATAGGTTAAAAATACAAAAAATGATATTGCATCAATCAGAAGTAAAATTAGGTAGAAAAGACTGGATGTTAGATATTGATTTATTGATAAATTTAAAACATTGCGTACATACTCAATCCCTGCTCACTGACCCTGTCACATGTCACATAACAGACATATCTGATGTGCAACATTATCCCAGAGCAACTTCAATTCTTATCCTGTCAAAATATAAAGCTACCCTCCAGAGGAGTTCTTCCTTAGCTCCTTCAGGTGCTGCCTGTTGGGAAAAGGCCAGCCACAGATCATCCCTTGAACTTCATTGTGCTGTGATAGAACTACTCACACTGGAAATGCAGACTATGACTCTTTTGGGAAGGATAGTGACACAGTGAGTGACAGCCTATGGACAAGGGCCAGGGGACAAAAAAGTGATTATGGGGGAATTATGGTCATGAATGTACTTCTCCATGAAGGGGTCTAGAAGGGGAAGTTTCCACAGAGAGACAAAGAGTTACAGCCATTATAAGACTTTGGTGGGGGGGAAGCCAGGAGAAATGATGCAGGAACTGACCATAGAAAAGCCCTTTCTGTGGGAAAGCCATATCTCAAAATGCTGGCTTTAATAAATGCCAGCCATGAGCTCCTTAACCTAACAGACCCATCTCTAGGTCAGGACTGATGGATATATGTACAGGCAACCCAGATTACTTATACTGCAATAGAAATGACTAACCAAAGCTTGACTAACACACAAAAGGGACATGTTTAACTGAGCCACATGCTCAAGTCATAGAAAAAAAAAAACAATGTGTGAAAAATACAAAGGGCTACACTAGACTAGCTGGGAGAGTGCCTGCTCCTAATGATACATAATGTCACCTGCCCCGATGGTATTTACACATGCTACCCAGAAGACACTTGCAGACTGATGTTCTTGGCCCCTAACTTAAATGTGTTCCCAGAAGGTTAGGTCCGGCAATACTTAGCATCCCTTAGATTCATAAAATCAGAGAGCTCTTGTACTTTTAAAAGTCCTGATAGGGATGGCCCTGACAGGGTCTATTGCCACTGGTGCCATTGCAATAGACAAGTTCAGCATTGCCAGCTCTCTACTCAGATCAAGTGTCTTAGGGTTTGTAGTGCTGTGATGAAACACCACAGCCAAAAAGCTAGTTGAGGAAAGAGTTTTTTCAGCTTACACTTCTACCTTGCTGTTCATCACTAAAGGAAGTCAAGGACAGGTTCCTAGAGGCAGGAGCTGATGCAGGGGCCATGGAGGGGTACTGCTTACTGGCTTGCTCAGCCTGCTTTCTTATAGAACCCAGGACCACCGGTCCAGGGATGGTACCACCCACCATAGGATGGGCCCTCTGCTCATTGATTATCAATTGAGAAAATGCCTTTCAGCTGGATCTCATGGAGGTGTTTCCTCAACTGAGGCTCCTTCCTCTCTGATGACTCTAGCTTGTGTCAAGGTGACATACAAAACTAGCCCTTACAACTGACCCCTGGTCAACTTGACATACAAACACTTCACTATTAAGCCACAATCCTTTTTTTTCTGATTCATCCCCAAGATCTTAAATAACTTTAAAAGTCCCACAGTCTTTACAAATTCTAACACATTAAAAGTCTCTTTAAAATAGCCATGTCCTTAAAAATGCAAAGTCTTTTATCTGTCAATTCCTTTAGAAATCAAAATTAAATGCCTTCTTCAAGAGGGAAGAAGCAGAGCACTGCTACAATTCGAAACAAGCAAGGTCAAACTCCAAAAGTATTAATAACTCAATATTTAATTATCTGGGATTTACTCACGGTCTTCTGGGCTTCAGCTGGCTCCACTCCACTGCTGCTGCTGTTCTTGGTGGTCATGCCATGGTACTGACATCTCGAAAATGCTGGTGTCTTCAGCTGCAAAGGCAAGATAGAGCCACGCAATGTTAAAATGTTAAAGAAGAGAGAACAAAGTAAAATAAGACAGAAAAGACCAAATATGAGATAGTGATTTATTGATATATCTAGCGATTTACTTAAAACACTTCCTGTACTGCCTATTTGCCAAGCATGATTCTACTTGTCACCTGATACAGAATAACCCACAGAAATAGCTGAAATAATGGATTGCTGCCCTTAACAACCTGGAGTGCATATTTCAGAAAGATCCTTGCACTAGAACTAAGAAGCTCTGCATAACAAGAGTCTAAGCACCAGAGTTAACTCAGAGAATGGGAGGGGTCTTTTCAAATCATACATTCAACTAAAGACTAATAACTAAATACACAAGCAATGCTATAGCTCAATTGCAAGAAAATTAGTCTTTGTTTTATACACAGTAAAGGGAGATGCTTGGGATGATAGCTAATTCAGTAAAATGCTTGACTTTCAAGCTTGAGGATGTGAGTTAAAGCCTCACAGATCCTGAAGATGATGGACACCTCCATACAATCTAGCGCTGGGGGTCAGAGATGGGCAGGTTTCTAGACCTTGTTGGCTAACCTGTCTAATCTAATCATCAAGCCCCAGTCTGCAATGCAAGATTCTGTCTCAAAAATGAGTGGACAGCTCTGGCATCCAAACATCAAAGTCACATGTTCTCTGACAAGAACATAGACACATATGTGCCTGTGCATACACAGTCCCACATCTACATATAGTTACACACACAATTTTTTTTAAAAAATAACTTTTAAAATGGAAAAGAAGTTGCGTACATATTTCTTTCTTTTTAAATATTTTCTTTTTATTATTTATTTGTGTGCACATGTGTGTCAGTGCCTGCAGATGGCAGGAGACAGTGCTAAATCCTTTGGAGCTAGCATTACAGGCAGTTGTGAGCCAGCTGATATGGGTGCTGGGAACTGAATTCAGGCCCTCCAAAAGAGTAGCAACTGTCTAATCCACTGAGCAATCTCTCTAGTTCCAGATTAGACGTTTCTTAAAAGAAAAGATTAAAAAATGTTGAAACATATAGGGAAAATGTCCAATGTCATAAATTATCATTAAAATGCAAATTTAAAGCACCTTAAATTTAGAATGGTTATTTTAAAAGACAAATGCTGGGAGAATGGGGAGACGGGGAGAGCCTGGTATGTGACTAGTACATCATTACATAAAAGAGAATTAAGGCGTACCGTGACATCCAACATTCCATGTTTGGTATAAGTCCGATGGAAATAAAATTAATATGTTTGTAGCAGCATTATTAGCAATAGACAACTCAATTGTATTATCATAGAATATTTTCTTTTTTATTTTTTGAAATTAAGGACTATTGGTGATTCAATAACTTGCAGTGAGATTCCTACGTAAGAAGAGGACAGCTAAAGAACATTATCATTTTCTCTCCTGTGGATCGGAGCCTCTGGGAGTGTTTCAGTTAAGAAAAAATTTCTCCACTATTCCAGTCGCTCCTGAGGCAGAAACCACATCAGCATACTTGTGCCCCAAGAACAGGTTCTCAAAATATAGCTTTCAGTATTTACCCACGCTTGAATTTTTAAATGATTTCTTTCTATTTCTAACACTGTAATTTTTCTAAAAGAAAATAAAGGATATAAGTAATAAAAACAAGTGTCATGACATTTATACATGAGCAAGGAGTGTTGTAAAGAATTAGATGTAGAAGGCACAGAAAAACCAGAAATATTAAATACAGCAGTTCTCTCTTAGAAAGAAAAAATATATCATAGTAGAATTACTTATACTACTTTTCATATTATTATATGTGTATAATATGTATAATACATAATTATTTGCATGTACTATTAAATAGTAAATAAAGTAAAATATATACAAAATATTCAGGACATGGCAAATACTAACTATTCAATCAATAAATAGTGATGATTGCTATTTTAAATTCATTTGCTGAGTGACCTCTCCTTAATTTCTATCCCCTGCCATAACATAAATGATAGTTTTACTCAATTCTCTTATAATGTAAACATTCTTCTATATATTACTAATCAGTATGTCATCATATCTCAACACACTATGAAAGATAATTATTAGCAATGAATAGTTGATGCCCTGTGTGGTTTCCTTTTCTTCCATCAACCAGCATTCAATAGCAGGTATATTTCTAACTTCCCTGATAAATCCACTGCTAACTGCCTCTCTCATCTGTTCATAGTTTCTTCCATAGAAAATTGAAGATCATCTAGAAGAGTCTACTTCTGGTCATGCAATAAGACCACCAGTTTAGAAACTGAATATCAACCAGGGGAACACAGTTTCAGCCTTAGCCATGTAAGTGGGATTCAGAAATTATCCCTTAGTATGGGCTAAACAGGAAAAAAATAAGCTGTAGTCAGAAGTTTCTGTCCCAGCCAGAAACTCTTAAATACCCAGCAGTGGCTTCCCAAATAATTGATTCAGGGGCTTAATTTTATAGTAAGTGCTGGGCCAGTAGTTCAGGCATATTACTGACTAGCTCTTATGCTTAAATTAACCTTTAATTCTTATCTATGTTTAGCCACATGGCATGGTACCTTTGCTCACTATAACATTCTCATCTTGCTTCCTCTGTGTCTGGCTTTCATCTGCTCTCTCTGCTTTTTCTCTTCCCAGAATTCTCCTAGTCTTGTTACCACACCTCTACTTGCTGCCTAGCTACTGACCAATCAGCATTTTATTAAAACAATATAAATAGCAAATTTTTACAATGTACAAGAGCCTGTGGTACAAGGTGAGACCCTGTCTCAATCCCTCTCCTCTAAACAAACAAAAAGCACACAAATAAAACTAAAAATATAACCCATTCTTTTTCCAGACAAATAGTGAACACATTTGAACAAGTCTGCAAAAGCAGATTGCAAAAGTTTTACTAAATTAGAGAACCAGTGAATAGTCATTATTCTTAAATGAATTACTTTTTCATAATTAGCAATACAATATAATAAAAGTATGCTTTCCTGTAATGTTATTATTGGTGTTAGCATAGGCTTTAATGTCAGAATTACCATAAACAATGGATATCACTTGCCTTTCAAAAAAGCAAGAATCTTCTCTTGAATGTTCTCTTTCGATTGTTTCTGAGCCCATATCTTTTCAGGTACTCTTCTTATTAAAACAGGAATAATTATATTGTTGTTGAGAAATGGTAACAGAACTGTCACAAAATACTATCTCAATGGAAAATTGAAATGTGGCTGTTTCTCCTTTGCTCTGGAAGGCAGGTTTTCACGGACTGGACTATGTAAAATAAAAATGATCCTTTAGACAGAGAGATGTGAATGAATGTAAATAAATAACCCAACAGGGAGAGGCTATTGTACAAATAACATCAATCAACTGAGTTTTCCAAGGGCAATTTTCCCTGCAAAGGCTTTGCATTTTTAAGCTTAGAGGAAAAAAATGTATTTCTTTATTATGTATTTAGACAGAAGAGGAAGGAAAAGCAAGTTAAGAAAACTATCATCTATAGTTTATATAAAATACCTCTGATCTAAGAATTAGGCTTATTAATCCAAACCTAAACCATGTTATCAGTAAGTCATGATTAATAAACATTATGTGGTATCTGACAGCTAGTATACTGTATGAATAGTATTATAAATAACACACATTTTAAAATAAAATTTATATTAAAATTTCTACTTGTTTTTTAATAACATAAATAATATCTACATCCCCACTAAATCATCCCTGTTGCTGTTTGAAGGCCCACAAAACAAGTTCAACTTGTTATTAAACATATAACTTATCACAATGAAACCTCAGCATCTCCCTAGGTTCATGACCCTGGGATGTAACTCTGCAGTGACACAGAGCACTAATAAATAGATGCAGCAGTGACTCTGATCCATGATACTCAACTGACAGGGGATGCTTAATGGCACATTACCAAGAAATCATTACACCAATGATATATTGAGATAGTATTTTACCAGTCATCTCCTTGATGATAGATTGCAAGTTCACCAGGCCTAGAGAAATCCAAAAATGAATTTCAAAAGCCAGACCTTGATCCTATTCAAGAATAAAATCCAATTCTTTCTTTATCATTTTTAGATTGCAATGAGTACCTATGATAGCCACAATCTCTGTCAACCCAGACTCATAAATAATACATTTTGCTTATTTTGCTTGTGTTGTGGATGTTCATATGAAACATAGCTCACTTGGGAAGAAATAATCTCACACTAAAAGCAAATGAGCAAGATGACATGTGAATATGGTGTGAGGGTTCCATAAGCAGGATATATGAGTTCAGGTTCAGAGTCACCATGAGGAAGAAATGACAAACTGAAGGGATTTGCATTAAAGTAAGTTATGAAACTGCTCTGCCAGAGCCTAAAGCCTATAAACTCAACCTTACCCATTTATTTTGAAAGAGAAATGCAGAATTGCACAGAACAAATGAGTTCAATGTGAATAGCTTTGCAGATATAGCCAAATGTGAGCTATATAAAGGTTGTGGATTCTGCTTTAGATTCACAGATGCCAACACAAGCTGGATCCTGTAACAAGATAGTAAGTATGATCAGTTAAGGCAAACACTTCATGCTGTGACTGACATGGGTCCATCAGACTATATGAGAAGATGTAGGCTGTATCCTATATGATAATACTTGGCAAAGGTCAGGATAAAGTGTGGTTGCCAGCCTTGCAATTCAACCAGTCTTCTCTAGACATACTTGGCACAAGGTTCCTGTGTGTGTGTGTGTGTGTGTGTGTGTGTGTGTGTGTGTGTGTGTGTGTGCCTTATATCTGTTTATAAAGGTGTGCATAGGTGCATATGTTACAGAGATCAGATGTCTACATCTACATCATGTGACTTCCTCTATTGTTTCCATTCTATAGTCAGAAACTGGTTCTCTAACTGAACCTAGGGCCCGGAAATTTGACAAGGCTGACTAGGCAATGAATTCAGGGACATCTGCCCTGCATCTCACCCCAGATGCTTGTGCTACAGGTGTGTGCCACAGTGTCTGGGTTTCACATGGATGCTAGGGATTCAAATTCAGGTCCTTGTCCTTGCATGGTAAGTAATTCCCTGGCTGAACCTTCTCCTCAGTCCCTTTTGGTTTGGGTTTTTCTTTATTTGGTATTTATTTTGTTTATTTTCTGTAGTAGCTCTGGAGTTAAACAGCATTTTGTGCATCCCTGGCTAGCTCTTTATCAATGAACTACATCTCAAGCTACCCGAAAGAACTGCCCTTTTGTAATGCTAACAAAAGTATTTTATTAGCCAGTAGAGACCTTGGAAGTGATGGGGAACTAAAGCTTATTTAGCATTTTATAAGTAAGAAATTTATTAGACCTCAAAGAGTTTAATGGATCTGATTTAACTACCTTTCTCTCAAGTATTGTATTAGGCAATAACCCTGGAAGAGTCAGAGAAGATTTGTTTGTCTCAGATTACAGTCTGAAAAGCTGTCTAGCTCTAGCACTTGAAATACACCACATCTCACATGACCTCTCTCCTACTTTTTTGCTAAAAGTGGAAAATGCTCACTTTCCTGTATTCAACTTTAATTAACACCTACCTTTGTTCTGGGAATCTGGAGCCCCTAAGAAGCAGGGCACATTTCTTGATTCATTAGCCATATTTACATCCTGCATTGGGGCTTCTTTCTTTGACAACTCTGAGATGATATAAAATACAACTTCAATATGCAACATGGATCTGTTTAAATGAGGCAGAACTAAGAGTCATCTGGAATGGAGTTGTCTGTCATACAGCAGCACTGGATTTGATGGCTCTGAAGGCAGGAGATAGCTAGAGAAGATATAGGGATGGCAGTCATCTTTCTTTTAACAAGCATATGAAACATCTCACTGTTCAAAACATGGCTAGTTTTTCAGTATACAAGTTTGAACATCAGCTACCATGAATTTATGATGTTCTTCTCTCCATGTTTTGGCTCAATCCTACTGCCAACAGTCCAGATTCCTTATTATCATCATTACTTTGTTTTTAAAGTTTATCATAGTCATGGATATTTTGATAATTAGAAAAGATGAGTTGATATATTTATTTTATTTTTCTTAGAATTTTCTTGAATTAGTTTACTGGTGCAAGGAAAACATTCCTACATCATGAAGTATTACACAAATTCTGTTTAGTATTATAATAAAAATGCAGAGTCAGATATTGGGAAAAAGCTGGAATATCAGAGAGAGGAAACAGACCACAGTCAATTCTCACCCAGTCAACTTCTCAGGGTGAACAGCATCAAGTCCTATCTTCATGGGTCCTCAGCCTGTCTGATCCTGCAGGCAGAATAGCTAAATTTCTGCCTTCTCCTACATTATATTTCTTTCCCCACCCAACTATTTACTTCCAGGTTCAACTCTGCTAGAGCAAGGATTAAAAATGTGTGCTACCATGGCCTGACTGTTAGGCTTTGAACTCACAGAGATCCAGAAGATCTCTGCCTCCCAAATGATGGGATTAAAGGCATGGGTCACTACTCCCTGGTCTTTGTGGCTTTGCTGTGGGTGATTTGATACTCTGATATTCCAGACAAATTTTTATTAAATATACAATATATCACTACAATGCAGCTTCTTACACTTCAGAGGTTTGACTAACTGATGTTGTCAGTGTTTTAATACTCTATGAATTCTCTCTTTTTCCCTCTTTTCTCTCTCTGCATATCTCCGTGTTTCTGTCTCTCTGCCTCTCTATATATCTCTGTCCCTCTACATATTTTTTTCTCTATTCCATGAAAGTAGGATAAACCTATATTCACTGTTGTTATCCTTACAGAGCATGGAGAAGTGCAAACCAGCTTGGCCTATGAGTCACAGTTGGCTGACACCTAGTGTGTAGACATGAAATTGAAAATCACATCCATCAGGTCTTACCAACATGGCTGCCTAAACATCAGCTAACCAAGAACAACAACAATAGAATTGCTAAAGTGGACCAGGTAGGGTTTGGGGGAGATCATGAGAGCTCAACCCTATACAATGAACTACAGGTAAATAAGGATGCTGAGAGCTGGAAAAATAGTCTTCCCCAGAGGAGAGATATCCAATTAGTTAACCAACACTAAATGACCAGCCCTGAAAACACATATGAGTACCATTATATAGACTGAGATGGTTATATTTAGGAATATATGTGTATATGTGTACACATATATGCATGCAACAACAATTAATTTTTAAAAAGTCATGAATTTGAAAGAAAACAAGGAATATATATAAGTTTGGAAAGAGAAAAAGGAAGAGGAAGGTAATCTAATTATATTGTAATATAAAAAATAAAAGATTTCTTTAAATGTTGGCATAATTCTATATGATATATCTTAACAGTTGGACATTATATTGCCTAAAATATTTTTAAGCCAGATATCAGAAATATATGGCCACTGGCCAACATTTTATGACATTTTTATAAAAGAAATTTTATCAGTACACAGTCATGCCAAGTCACTGACATTTTATATTTGTGCTACAGTTGCCAAGTTCAATGGCTGTGGGAAGGACCACATGGTAGAGAAATTCTAAAACACTTATTACCTGACTTCTTGCTGAGGATATAACCTATTGTATTGTATAGCCTGTTTGAGGACTTTGTAGTGAAAGTATGCTGTGTGATCATTTCCAGATATACTGTTATTATTATTTCGGTGTCTGCCTAGCTCTTCTATCCATAATTTAAAATGAATGCTAGCTCTAATTTTTTTGTATCTTCATTCTTATTAGTTTTACTTTTACATATCTGTGCTTATTATTTTGTATGGTTATATATTCTAGTATATTGACTTGTACTGATGTAATATGGACTTCTTAATCTGTAGTAAGGTTTTTGTATTGAAGTGTATTTTGTTATTACTGTAACATTAAAGACTCATTTATAATACTTATTCTTGTGTTATACCTTGAAAGTATTTTTTGCTCCTACATTGGGGTAATAGATGTTATTAAATACTACATTGACATGTGATTGTCACTTGGTGGTGGTATATTACAGAAATGATTGCTATATTCTAAGAAATATTTACAACTAAAGAAACTCTTTCATGAGTTCTATTTTTAATAATTTAAATTTACCATATGTTTGTATCCTCTGTGTGTAGGTAGGCTTATTTGAATACACTCTATTTGTATTTTGTTTATCTGTACTAACTCTTATACAAAATTTAATAGTTACTTTTTGCAGTGAACATCTTCTGTTGTTGGGAATCATGGTTTCATTTTGCATTTTAAGTCATGCAAGAATTATAACATGTATTCATATATTAGAAAAATGGCTGCTTCTTCATAGATGCATGTCACTATTTATTTATTTATTTAGTTAATTAGTTATTTATTTATTTAGTTAGTTATTATGTATACAGTGTACAGAAAGAAAGCACCAGATGTCATCATAGATGGTTACAAGCCACCATGTGATTGCTGGGAATTGAACTCAGGACCTCTCGAAGAACAGTCAGCCCTCTTAACCTCTGAGCCATCTCTCCAGCTCCAGATCATTGTTAGCTTTAGTTTTTAACCTGACACACTTGGGAAAAGGAAGCTTCAGTAGAAGAACTTCTTTCATCGGGCTGATCTGTCAGTGTGTCTGTGGGGTCAGGCAGCAGCATTCCTCAGCACCTCAATCCCTGCCTTGAGTTCTTGCCTCGACTTCGCTCAATGGTAGACTGTAAGTTACAAGCCAAATAAACCTCACTTCCACAAGCTGCCCTTAGTCATGATGTTCCTCATAGCCGCATGAAAGCAAAGCGGAACAACACAACAGCACACAGAAAACACAACCAGACTCGTCATTTCTCACCTTGTGGGGAATCAATTCCCAATTAATTACAAAACCAGACACCGTGATGGGTTAAATCAGTACTGATTCATTTCATTGATAAGTCACTCTATGCTGTATCTATTAAATATGTCTGTTTTTTTTTACTTCCACATAATGGGACCTTTTATGAACTTTACTAAGGTATCATAGTTTTCTTATGTAAAAGAAAAAAAAGGTGCATCTAAGTTCCCACGGTGACAATTTTGTGTTGTCATCTAGAGGATATGTACCCCAGAGTTACTACAAGAACTATTAAACTTTTAATCCTCAGTCCTCTTTTTTAATTTTTTTTTAAGATTACAAATTAACGGGGGCTGGAGAGATGGCTCAGCAGTTGAGAGCACCGTCTGCTCTTCCAGAGGACCTGGGTTCGATTCCCAGCACCCACATGGCAGCTCACAACTGTCTGTAGTTCCAGTTCCAGGCAAATAAATAATAAAAAAATAAAGTTTAAAAAAAAAAGATTACAAATTAACTACAACATTTCTCTCTTCAAGCCCCACATTATTCCCCTCCTCTGTGTTTTTAAATTCCTGGCCTCAGGAGTGGAGACTGATCCAAGCATTATTGGGTCAGTGGGACCATAGGACTGTCTGCTCCCTACCGAGGGAGGGGAGGGGGAGTTGCGGAGAAGTAAAATGACCTGATGTGGTGGGAGGGGGAAGGGACCTTGAATAAGGATATACAGGGATGGAAAAAAAAATCAGAGGGAAAGCTAAACACAAAGTAAATATATGTGTAGTAATCTTAAAAAAAAAATTCCTGGACTCTTCTTTCATTAATTGTTATTGCATACATTATATGTATGTGTATACACATATAAATTTTTAAGTAGAATTGCTCAGCCCATATAATATTTATCATATGTATGTTTTCAGGGATGAGCATTTGGCACTGGATAGCCGAGTCCTCTTGAAACTGTCCAAGTCAGTGCTGAGAGCCAAGACATGACAATGTGTATGTTTACTCATCATCCAAAGTGTTTATGAATGTGTGACAAACAATAAATAACAGATTCTCTTCCTCTTTCAAAATCAAAATAACAGAGTCATTACCCTCTTAAAACAGAATAGCTATCTTATATTGCTTGACTTTTAAATGATGTTTGTATAAAGGCATTGATGTTTCCTTCCAGCATTTTGGATTATTTCCAGGTTCTCTGTAACAAAAGACAGTCAGCCGCTAGTCATTTTTCTTTTAATAATCTAACAGAAAGATAGAACACGATACCTGATGTGTAATAAATCAAATTGCGGGTGGTGCTCCAGGAGCATCTGTAACACCTGCTTCTCTAACCCACAAGGCTGAAGGAAATGGGATTTTTTGAGCTTGTGGCTGAGAAAACAACAGATAAGAAAGGGCTGGGGAAGGGTAATAACAAGCTAGTCTTTGTTTTTCCAGGTGAAGATATTGTCTCCACTGATGAGATACCTTTTGGTTAAGAACCACTCCTGTCTCAGACCCAAAGGAAAAAAACCATTACAAATGAAGCTTTTCTTGTCAGTGTAAAACACTCTTGCGCAAAGGAAATCCACACCCTTCTGAGAAATCGGCTACAGAGTTGCCTGCTCTTCCCAACCATGCAGAAAGGTGTTGTGAAATATCATTTTAACCAGGCAAAGACGTGTTACATTTGTTTATGCTGTAGAATATGACTTTAACTGTATAAAGATGTGTTACATTTGTTTACGCTGCATTTGTTTAATTATGTACAAATGTGTTGCATTTGTCTTACCTCACCTGCCTAAGGCATCCAATTAGTCTAATAAAAAGCTGAATGGCCAGTAGGTAGGCAGGAGAAAGGATAGGCAGGGCTGGCATAGAGATTACATGCAGAGAGAATAAATAGGAAGAGAAATATTGGCTCTGAGGAGGGAGGAAGAGGGAGATGCCTTGGGCAAGAAGCCAGCAGACTCCAGACGGACAGACAAAGAGAAATAGTGAAAGTAAGACACGGTAGAGCTAACAAAGGTAATAAGCCCTGAGGCAAAAAGTAATGAGAAACAGATTAATTTAAATTAAAAGAGCTAGCCAGAAATGTGCCTAAGCTAAGCGGAGCATTCAAAACTAATAAGTCTCTGTGTCCTGTTTGGGAGTTGGTTGATGAACCTAAAGAAAAAGCCTGGTACAGAAGGGCTTCCTTGGATGTGTTTATTCTGCCCCCTGTGACTGCAAAGGCTTCATTAATCACACAGCCCACGACCATGAAAATTCTTACTGGAAGAGCACTACAGACACTTGAATGAACATGTTAGTGCTGACCCACAAATGAGTACTTTAGTTTCACAATTCGCATTGCACACCATACAAGGAAACATTTTAGGTGGTTAAAGAAATGGTTATTATTAAACTATATGTACTTCTACCCTCATGAACCAGATAAATAAATAAATAAATAAATAAATGAGAGAGCATCCAAACTCTGAGAAGTCTCTTCCCCTCCTTGTGAGAGAGCAAGCAACAAACTCACTGTCAAGTTCCTGGTTATTACTGTGTGAAATAGCAACGAGCTGAACGTTTTTCACTAAGAATGTGATAGTGTAATACTGGTGTCTGTGTAATTTCTCTAATCAAAAAAGAGACTGAAATTAAGACTGTACACCTGGATATAACAGAAGCAAATGACAAAGGCCTTAAGTTGGTTCTTAAATTCCCAGAATCCATTCAAGGTAGTTTAGAAGAAAAAGTATATGATTATCATGACATGCACAGTATGCCAGCACATGGGAATGGAGGTGGGAAGGCCATGAGTTCATGTTAGACCAGCTACGAACTAAGACCCTGTTTCATAACAAGCACAAAGCTGAACTAAATCATGGTGAGCAGACATGCATAGGGCAGCCAGGTCATCAAGTTAATGACTTCACATATAAAACTCAAAAAGACTCATGGACAGTGTGTCAACTCCCTGAAGAGAAAGCATATAACCTCTAAAGAGGCATGGTAGCTACCTACTAGAGCTCCCCAGGAAATGACCGCTCTCACCTTCCAACAAGAAGCTTCTTACCGCCCATCCACAAATAACCCCAAAGCAAACTCTTAAGGTAGATTTGGATCGCATTAACAACGCTAGCTCTCCTGGCCTCCTTGCTGGATGACCATGTAACAAAGCTTTATCTGTGGACAGAAGTCACATGTAAAACTGATGTCTGGGCACAGTGGCATGGTGCACAACTTTAGAATCTCTTTTTAAAAGTTCACTGAGAAGAAACTTAGAAATGGCTTTTTCTGGTTTCTTCTGTATCATACAGCAAGATGATGACTCTGTTCACTCACTGGACATAATACAAAGTCCAGAAGAATGCCTCTAGGTACACTGGGTAACATTATATTGCTAACATAATGATAAGAAAAAGTTTTCTATTCATATACATAAAGATGCTGGGGGCTGGAGAGATGGCTCAGTGGTTAAGAGCACTGTCTGCTCTTCCAGAGGACCCGGGTTCAATTCCCAGCACCCACATGGCAGCTAACAACTGTCTGTAGTTCCAGATCCAGGCAAACACCAAGGCAAATAAATAAATAAATAAATTTTTTTTTAAAAAAAAAAAAAGATGCAATTGGGAAGATTGTTTTGGCCCCATGCAAGTTACTAAAGTTAAAATTAATTATTATGAAAATTTAATCACATGTGTACCAATGTATTAACAATAGATTTTTAAAAATATTTCTTTGGAGCACTGCTAAGCAAAAAAAAAAAAAAAAAAAAAAAAAGACATTATCTACATATCTACATTTAACCAACACAATGATGGGAAGATTAGCCTCATTGGATTGTCTTAGGAACATATTTTATTTTCTAAACCTCCCTAATTCTAAAAGTAAGAGGTTTTTTTTTATTCTTTGGACTTAATGTAATCATCATTTGTAGTATCAGGAGCAGCAATTAAAAATGTGTGCTACCCAACTTCATGTTGATTCACTGTAAAAATTTTCAAAAGGATACAAGGGTTATCTTTATTAGTTATCCCATTCTAATTAATGAGGATGATATAGTTAATTCTCCATTGCCAGGTGGTTACTTCCCTTGACCATTCTCATTTCTCATCTGAAATTCACATCATGCCAAATACTGATGTGAATGGTATGTACCACCTGTTTAGGGTACAGATAACACACCCGACAGATAAGAATTCTATTAAAAGATTCACTAAAATGACAATTGCTGTTAAAATATTCCAACTTTATCCCTAGTGCATGAACTGGCTTTTTGGAACCTATTCCCTATAGAGAGATAACGTGCTCAGCCCTGATACAAGGGGCAGGGGCTTAGTCCTGCCTCAACTTGATATGCCAGACTTTGTTGACTTCCCATGGGAGGCCTTACCTTCTCTGAGTAGATGGAGGTGGGGGAGGGAGAGCTGGGGGTGGATGGAAAGAAGGGAGGGAGGGGGAACTATAGTTGGTATATAAAAAAAGCTTTAAATTAAAAAATGATTCAAACTTTTTATAGGCTGGACTATATAAGCAATAGTTTAAAATGAATTGCCAGGGAATAATTTAACAATCCACTATGATAAAATTCATTATAAAAGCTAACTTTAAAAAAATATCTATTAATAGGGGTCATTCATATATTTAATTAAGAGTATAAATATGTGAATCTTAATATGTAATGAAATAGTAAGCTTTAGTGCCAGAAAAGACAATCACATTTGATGTCTTAATTATCAAGATGCATTGTTTTTACCCTATTAACCTTTACATGAAAATGTTTTTTAAAAAAATAGCACAAGTTTTAATTTAAAGTTGAAAAAATCATGCTGTACTACCTAATCTAATTGCAAGGACTATAAATTATATCCCATAAATATTGTCAGAATAACAAATAAATGGAGAGAAATAAAGAACATTTTACTGATAAGACAAAGAAAAGCAAAATGATAAAACAGGTTGAACACATTAAAAAATGATTGATTTAAACTCAAACATTAGTAGCTACATCAAGTTATGTTTGATGTTTTTAAAACAATGTATTACGTGACGATTGGATCTCTCCAAGGACACTGAGAAGATGTGAATAAACTGTGCCACACATACACTGATTAAAGGAAAAATGGTGTCGCTGATCCCCAATCACATAGATCCTCGGCCAGTGGACACAACCATGTCAAAGAGATTTTCTTCATAATTCATAGTAGTAATGGCCAGTTTCCATTTCTTTTTCTATGGTACAGCCTTAAAATATTAAAAATTTTAATTTAAAGCAAAATTTTAAAAATCAGGTAAACTTATTTAAATATTCTCTTCACATGTGTATTTGTGTGTGTGCAAGAGAGAGAGAGAGAGAGAGAGAGAATACATCGAATAATAATCAAAATGTAGATATCACAATTTATGATATGTAGCTAAAGTTACAGTTGGAGAGAGATTTGTAGCTGTTAAAGTACATATTTCAAAAGAAGCACAAATTATTATGTGCCCTTGCAGAACCCACATTTTCCCAGATGTGGAAAAACAAAAAGCAAACTGTCGAGCAAACAAATAAAGCCCACAATATGAGGATTTGTGATCATCTCCACAGAGAAAACAGCAGCACAGAGCAATAACAGAATGAGTTGGGAAATCAAACAAAATGAGTCTCAGTGCCATGTTCAGAGGAAATTGCCATCGGACGGCAGAAAGGAAGTGAGAAACAGGTCTCTGAGCAGAACAGGAAGAGCAGACACCCACTCTGGGATGGATGGAGCTTGCCAGGGGCGATAGGTGAACATATGGACCCTGGGATTTGTGTAGGGTGGAGATAGAGGAATTTTCAGTCCAAAAGTTTGAGAATTCAGTGGACAAAATGCTTGCTGAACAAGTATGAGTGTAGCCATATGTTTTTCTGACCTGTCTGGGCCCACGATCTGGAAGAATCTTTCCCACCCACAGTCCTACAGCTGCTTAGTCCCAAATCATCACACAAAGGCTTGTATTAATTGTACACTGTTAATGTGTACAATGTACACATAGTACATTGTACTATGGCTCAGGATCATTACCAACTAGCTCTTATAACTTAACCCATTTTTATTAATCTATGTATTGCCATATGGATCCCATGGCTTTACCTGTGTCCCATTACATCTTGTGTCCTTGGGCAGCAGTCTGAAGAGTCTGACTCTCTTTTATCTCCACTGGGATTTCCAAGCTGCCTCCAAGCTGCTTGCCATAGTCCAAATCTGCTATTTTATTAACAAATGGCAATAAAGCACATCCACAGAGTACAGAAAGACATCTCCCATATCATGAGACCCACGTTTGGTCCCTGGCAGGTATCTGTCACCCCAGAACTTGTGAATACAGACACGAAGATTACGAAGGAAGGCTTACCAGCCAGCCTAGCCAATTGCTGAAGTTCAGACTCATCAAGAGACAGTCTCAAAAAAAACATGGTGGAAAGTAATAAACAAAGTAAGTTCCTGCCTCCATTCTGCACATGCTCATTCATGGAGGACACAGAGGAGGGGAGGGGGAGACACACAAAGAAAATCAAGTTAGTGAATGAGAGGAAAAAGTCTAAATTTAGTAAAGCTTTGTGGATTACTTTATGAATACTTACCACTCCCTCAGTGAAATGAACGCCATCAGAGAGCTCCCACCAGAGGGATGACATGATGTTTTCAACAGACAACATTGGTAAGTGTGTTTGTGTGGAAGTGGAGGTCCAGAGTAAAAGCAAAGACAGAAGCCCAGAGTTACCATCCAGAGCTGATTTGACTAGTGAGGAAGCAGAAGTGATAAAAAAACACTCAGACCTGATCAATAGCCACATATACCCAATGTGCTCACAGGACAGAGAGCAAAAGAAAGAGGCAGGCCCAAGTACAATGTCAAGCACAAACAAGAGGAAAGAAGGGCGTGCTATATGCTGCTAAGATGGATAAGACAGAGGGAGGAGTCACCAGCTCACTATGAAATATTTATCTTGAGACTGCTATTGGGCAGCATTTATTAGGCAGTAGAGAAGGTGCTGGACACAGAGCTCTGAGGGACAAAAGCAGAACACTGGCTGGAGATAGAATTGAGGTGTGTTTCAGAGTTATAGGGATTCTCAAGAAAGAAACTGTGGGACTGGAAACGATAACCTGGACTCGACTTCTTAAAAGATACTTTATCCCACACCCTGTGTCTTAAAGTGGAACAGAGGAGATACAAGGCCTCAGATGTTTTGTATTTTTACCCTTTTCTCCAATTCTTTCATCAGGTATGTGTCAGGTCCAAAGGAAATACCACTCGCCCAATTTCTGGTCATTAGACAAAAGCCAGCTTTCCTCAGGAGCCTATGAAGCTGGTTCCCTCTACCAAAGGAGCCAGGTCCCTTCTCAATGCCAGAATGGACAAATGGATATCTATGGTGTGTACTAGCATACCATAACCTGTGTTGGCCTCCAGGGTCCCTCAGTATTACAAGCACCTAGCTCTTCTCACCTCCTCCCTACCATAAACATCTCCAGCTCAGGAGCTTCCCTCACCTGACTCATTTCTCCTTATAACCCTGCTATTTTGGCTAGACCTCCTCTCTTTGTCTTCCTCCCTTGGCCCTCTCTCTTGGTCTCTTTTTCTCTCTCTCTCTCTCTCTCTCTCTCTCTCTCTCTCTCTCTCTCTCTCTCTCTCTCTCCTAGCCATGTTCAATCTACTACTTTCTCTCTGCTCTGGACACTTCCAGATGACTCTCGCAGCTCTCTGCTTTCCTCATATCTACAACAGAAAAATTCCCATCAACCTTTTCTAGTAATCATATTTCAAAGAAATAACAGTCCATTGGTGAAACACCCTTGATTTTTAAAGGTGGGAAATTGTGAGATAAGGTTTCTGTCTCTAGGTTAAGGAAAAACTTAACAACTAAAAGTCTTTTTATAAATACTGTGAGAAAGGAAGTCAAAGTTTGAATTCATGAAGACATCTGTGTAGGTTTTTGTCAACTGAGAAATATATTGAGGCAATCCTTGTCCCAGTTCATGTGGAAGTACATTTTATTATATAAGAATATAATATATTTTCAACTAAAGGATGAATTTGGCTACTGAAAGCAGTTCATACTTATTCATACAAGATGAATTGTGCTCTTAGGTAATTTAGATAGCAATATCTTAAATTTCACCCTGAAATACATTCTAAAAACAAATAGTGTGGTCATTTTAAAAGACAGATGGTCAGGAACATATTTTAACTGAGCTGTAAATATCTAATATAAATGCATCACCTTCTGTTACTTTAAGACAAATAGAGCTGTTTCCACATATTTTAAATATTTTACCACAGTTAATCAGCAACTTCTACATTATAAGTTCATCTTCTAAGTCCAGAACTTTTTACTTCTAAATTCTTGAAATTGGTGAAACAAGGGAATAATACATTAATTTTGGGTTATGACTACAGATACTTAAAACAAGTTTGTATAGCAATCAAAATTGCCACCTGGATATTGATATTTAAAAAAAGTCAATGTCCGAATACAATGTTTATGTAAATCCCATTTTAATTGGTAAATATCAAAACCATGTTTTGATGCTTAAACTAATTTCTTCCATGTAAATGACAGGTGAGTTGCTGTTCCTGTTCTTCATTGTCTTAAAGATGGCCACATGAAATTCCAAGGGAGTATTTTGTAAAGTGGGCATGAAGTCAAGTGTCTACATTTTGTCACTACTAGCTTTGCCAAGTATTTTAAAAATTGTAGAAAATGTGAATTTGTATATCCTTTCAAGTATGTTTTAAAATAAAAAAGATACCAAAAATACAGGATAAATGCAATGTCAAACTCTGGTGAGCATGATAACGCATGAGGTCTGTTTATATGATAAGATGTTCTGGGTATAAACATGGTAAGTGCTTGCTTCAGTTACTGGGCTTGTTTTATTCAGGGGGAGAGATCCAATGCCTCCTTCACCATTTGTTCCAGTACTATGGTAGACTACCCTCTCTGCATAAAGGTAAAGTCTTGAAGAAAATATGCATGCCTCCTGTGACTCTGAAAACTACATGAAATTGCCACAGAGCCAACTGAGGCTAAAATACAAGGGAAGAGAGCTGGTATGATGGAATGCCAACCCCAAATGTAACTTCTTTTATACAAAGTAACCCAGAGAGCAGGTAAAATCTACTGAAAAATAGCTGTTTGTCTTCAAAAGACCCCAAACAGTAGATTTATAACATGGCAAAAATTCTATAAGTATATTCATGTTGTAAATTTTTCCTTGAGAATTATGTACATATATACAATTAAATATAATAATAAACAACCCTTCCCCCCCCTTATGATTTCCATTTTTCCCCTTTCTTTAGCCAGTTTCTGTTCTGACAGCAGAGAATCCCAAAGCAGCCTTGTTTGGGTAAAATGTACCATTAAATATAAAAATCATTCCACTGGTGGCCGTTCACAGAAACAGACTCTTCTTTGAAACATAAATTATTTATACTAATTCAATTTAATCTGGTATAAAGAAAAGTAAAATCTAAGGGAGGATAAAAGTATCCATATACTCAGATTAAACTATTCCTAGCTGACAGCAGCTAGACACTCGGTCAGGTTGTGTGACAGGGTTGAAGTCTTGCTGAACAGAGAGACACTGTAGGAAGAGAAAAGATCAAGCAAACAGAAGACAAAAGATGTGTCCCAGGACCAAATAGAAACAGCAATCAGGACAGAAATTATTTTATCTTGTTGTATGCAGCAATTTTCTATCATGTTTTCATTTATTTGAAATTCACATTGGCAGTGATATGAAACGTCTCTTTCAAAAACTAAGCCTCACTAAATGTCTCTTCCCAGTTTTTTAAAATATTTTATTCTTATCAATCTAGTTAGGCTACAAAACATCATTATAGTCAGGAGAAAAATATAAGTCTGTTCACATGAGTGGTTAAAGTCAGTACGTCTTTGAATATTTCACTTATACACAGGGTTGTGCTTTCTTTCCAAACTAACATGCTAGATCCATTATCTAATTCCTGTCAAATAAAAGACTAAATTATATTGTAATCACATTAACTTTCTGTTTTACAGGAAAACTTAAATTTAAAAATGTGAAACTTCCCACTCCACATGAAAATTAGAGTCCACTGCTTGAACCTATTTTTTATAAGACTCAATACATTTTTTTATGTTTCCTAGTCTTGTTGATTTTACTTGATTGATAGTTAATGTATTTTATGTGCATCTGGTAGGTAGCTTTTTAGAAAATATAAATTTAAGTGTTTTCTTTCTGGTGAATTTTTTCTCATACTTTAAGTATTTGTTCATTTAATAACCTGCTTCCTTAGCGATATACTTTATCATATGTAATGGTCTTTCACCTCACAGTTTATAGTCCATCATGAAATAAAGACAGGAAATAAACTCAAGCAGGAACATAAATGCAGGAACTGAAACACAGACTGTGGAAAGACTCTGGCTTTCTGGCTTTTTCCTCATGGCTTATTCAGCTAGCTTTTTTGTACAACCAGGACCACTGTCCAAGCATGGCACCAGTCACAGTGGATTGGACTTTCCCACATCAATCATTAATCAAGAAAATAGCCCACAGACTAGCCTTTAGACCACTCTGATGGAGGCAATTCCCTCTTCTCAAATGACTTTACTTGCTGTAACAATGACAAAAAAAAAAAAAGTGCCATCACATTCTTTTACTTTTTCAATTTCTTATAACAATAATTGCGCTTCTTTTTCCTCGAGAAAACACCAAATGGCGGATGACGCCGGTGCAGCGGGAGGGCCCGGAGGACCCAGGGGCCCAGGATTAGGAGGCCACAGCGGCTTCCGTGGAGGATTCAGCAGCGGTTTTAGGGGCCCATGGCCGTGGTCGAGGCCACGGGGCTTGTGGAGGTAAAGCCGAAGACAAGGAGTGGGTCCCCGTCACCAAGCTGGGCCACTTGGTTAAGGACATGAAGATCAAGTCTCTGGAGGAGATCTACCTGTTCTCCCTTCCCATTAAGGAATCGGAGATCACTGATTTCTTCCTGGGTGCATCCCTAAAGGATGAAGTTCTAAAAATCATGCCAGTGCAGAAGCAGACTCGGGCTGGCAAGAGGACCAGGTTTAAGGCTTTTGTCGCTATTGGAGACTACAACGGTCATGTTGGGCTTGGTGTTAAGTGCTCCAAGGAGGTAGCCACTGCCATCCGAGGAGCCATCATCTTGGCCAAACTTTCCATTGTCCCTGTGCGGAGAGGCTACTGGGGGAACAAGATCGGCAAGCCCCACACTGTTCCCTGTAAAGTGACAGACCGATGTGGCTCTGTGTTGGTGCATCTTATCCCCGCCCCCAGGGGCACTGGCATGGTCTCTGCTCCTGTGCCCAAGAAGCTATTGATGATGGTGGGTATTGATGACTGCTACACATCAGCCAGGGGCTGCACTGCCACCCTAGGCAACTTTGCCAAGGCCACCTTTGATGCCATCTCTAAGACCTACAGCTACCTGACTCCTGATCTCTGGAAAGAGACTGTGTTTACCAAGTCTCCTTATCAGGAATTCACTGACCATCTTGAAAGCCCACACCAGAGTCTCTGTTCAGAGGACCCAGGCTCCAGCTGTGGCCACCACATAAGGGTTTTATACAGAAAATAAAAGTGATTTGAGCCTGTTAAAAAATAAATAAATAAGTAATTGCTTCCCCTTGTTAATTAAATTAGATAATAACATCAGTATAAAATTAAATAGTAATAGATAAAATGACCCATCTTACCTTTGGTTTACTAAATATTTTAATTTTCTTCATCAGAATATAAAAGGTAGCTAATCTTTTACTGAGGAAGATAAATCATGGTGCAAACTCATTTATCATTTTTTCTTTGAGTGTTTTTAATATGAACAGATAAAAAATTTTTCAAATGCCATTTCACATGCAAATAGTGATTTACCTCTTACATTTCTTAGTATAATATAAATTTCCTAATATCAAACTATATTTGCATTCATGAAGTAATGTCTGCCTTAGATTTTTAAATTTTTGTTTACTTTCTACTTGATAATTTGCTATTTTAAATCGATATTCATCAATGAAATAATAAATTTTGATGAAATGTTTGATTTTTCAAGGTTAATACTATGTTATGTGTGTGTGCATTATGCAAGTGTGTGGGGTGGAGGGTGGGAGTATGTGTAATGGTATTATGTTGTTGTATTGTAAATAATTGTCCCACCTACTGGTTTAATAAAAATGATAATTGGTCAAAGACAAACAGGGAGTTTGCCTTTAGTCTGGCAGGGCTAACAGACTAAGAAAACTCAGGGGACAGGAAGAACAGAGCAGAGATGCCAGGAGATGCAGAGGAAAGAAGTTGAAATGCTGCTAAGAAAAGGTACTGAGCCGTATGGCTGAACAAGATAAGAATCATGGGTTGAGTTAAGAATTAAGAGTCATCAAGTTAAATATGCCTGGGCCCTAAGTCAATCAGCAAGCAGAGTGTAATTAATACAAGCATCTGTGTGATTATTTGGGCCTAAGTGGCAGGGGCCTGATAGCAAGTCCAAACCTCTGGGCTAGGCCCAAAAGTACAGGCCAGAAACTGATTACAAGTATGTCTGTCATGTTAGGCAACTTCCAGTGGATTCGACAGCTAGATAAAGTGTAATAATTATTTTAAATAGATTCATCATTTTCTTCCTGGATAACATCTTGAAAACTTAACATTATGAATTTCTTTAGATGATATTCAAATCACCCTGAGCCTGCATCTAAAATACTTCATGTATGGATGCAGGCTCTATAGATATATTCAGTTAATTAAATTAACACTAATTCAATAATTAACTAATTTATCAAGTGCTTACACTTGGAAATCAAGCCTAAGTCCTTCTGCTTGCATGGTAAGTGTTATATCACTGAGTTTCACTGATCTCCAGGTAGGAGCAAATGCTTCCTAGACATTTAGCAACTTCTAGTTAGACCATATGGTAGTAGAGATAAATCACCATGAAATCAATTCTATGTGCATTTCTGCGGTGAGAGACAACATGCTGCTCTTAGCCTACAGTGAGGGTGCTCGTAGTCAACGTTATCAGAACACAAGGCATAACCACCCATAAATATTACCTCACTTCACAGAAAACTTCAGGATCCCATCTCAGACACTTAGATTCTCCCAGACATTTCAAGGTCCTTGAGAGCAGCAAATGTTCAAGTTAAATTTGTGTCTCTTACATCCCTCACTTGCTACTTGTTAACTTTATAGTCATTTCACAGGAACATATTTTATTAGAAATCCTCTTTGAGTAGAGATTTTATATATATAATATATATGAAATATATATATAATTCTATATATATTTATACATATAGAATTATATATCATATAATATACATAATAATTATGTTATATTACATATTAAATTAATATTATAAAAATAATAAACCACAGTTGGATTTGACAAGAAACAATCAAATCTTTATTCTAAAACATCTTACAGGAACAGTATCCCCTTCCAGGTATAGAATTTTTGAATTAGTTGATGTAAAAGCAAATTGCTCAAAGAATTGTTATATATTGTAGCCACCATTCCAAGTTGTTTATGTTAATATAAATATTTGTTTTGATATATGACAATAAAATTGCATGAGAAAGCAAACTTAAAAATTAAATCTATTGCATTTCCTCATAATAGCTAAACACAGTGCTCCGGAAATTGAGCTGTAATTTACTGACTACCATCCATTTTAGTGATGACCCATCAAAAGCTTGCCATCTGTACCACATTATGGGTATTTTTCCACTCAAAACAAATGTAAAATTACTTCCCATGATACTTTTGAAAGCCTGCTACAAATCCTGTCTTGTAGTTTTTAATGAAATCTGAGTTTGCTAAGGGTTCCAGCCTTGGAAATGAAGCTTTAGAAGGAGACTACAGACCTGGACCATGAACCACTCAATTTATCTATTAGAATGGGGGAAGTAAAAATTAGGCAGAAATAAAAGGTAAGAGATTTTTGAGTAGATACAAAAATGATTTCTTTAGGAATTTTCATACTTTCATATCAATCAAAATACTCTGAGAATTGAATTATATAGTTAGGACAAAGGTAAGTAATGATTTCTTTTTCTATCACAGGGACAGAAGTGGACAATTGACCATTTATACATTCACTGTTACCTGCTGTGCCAAATGGACACATACTCTCTGATGCAATTTGTGTACTAATCCCTATGGCTATAAGAGCATCTCTCCTATCTAAAATGAAGCAATTTTACTGTTCAATATGCCAATGTAGAGTAAAATGCTTGCTTTACTTAGAAGAATGAGTTTTTTAAAGAAAAATATACATGTTACAAATAACACTAAAATACTTCATTAATATTTTTTCTTTATGGAAACTCCTCTTTCAGATTTTATTTAAGGTTAGATTTGGCTTACAAATATGAATATGCTAAGGTTTTTGATAGTTTTTTTTGTTATTATAAGCTTTGAGTTTTGATAGGTAAAAGTACAGTCCTATAGGCTTATAGGCAGTTTTCTTGCTGTCTCCTTCTGTTCTCCTGGAAACAGTTAAAGAAGTACAAAAGCAAAGTCTCTAGCTATAAACCTTGGTCATCAAAAGCCTTCAGGGCTGTCTTTAACAGTAAGGGTCATATCAATAGCTGCTCTTGGCTACCATCACTGTGCCTCCTTGTCTTAATTGCTTCACCTCTGCTGGAACATATTACTTCCTTTGAAGAGGGCTTAAAATGGTGTTTGTAATCTACCAGAAAGGTAGCTAGACTTCATTAAGATAAGAAACTCTGGTCATCTAGAGAGTACAGCATTGCTCCTCCCTGGGCTATAATGATTGGTATTTGTAGATAGACTTCCTATGCTGCAGGCACTCCCAAATAATTACTAAAAGGTTTAATATTTATTATAATGCTCAGCCAATAGCTCAGGCTTGTTACTAGATAACTCTTACATTAACCCAAGTTTTGTATATATGCTTTACCATGTAGCTTAGTACCCTTGCTCAGTACGACATGCTCATCTCGTTCTCTCCTCATCTGCTTCTACTTCAGACTCAACCCTTCTTCCTCCCAGAGCTCTCAGTTTGGCTCTCCCACCGAAACTTAGCCAGCTATTGGCCAATCAGTTTCTTCATTAAACCAATCCGAGTGACAAATCTTCACAGTGTACAAAAGGATTATTACAGAAACTCATCTATTACCTATCTACTACTCCTACGTATATTACTAATATAGAAACACATCTAACCCAAGCATTTCTGTCTTATGTTTCTGAGATACCAACCCTTGCCTTTCAAAAGAGGCCTTCATTCAGATGGAACCAATTTTGCCTCTTTATAAAAAAAAAAAAAAAAAAAAAAAAAAGACCAAGTTTCAATTACATATCATATATAAAATTTTAGATTTAATTTGGCAAGAATACATAATTTCTGCCATTGTGATATATTTATTTTCCCAAGTGTTTTCTGTAGGACATGATTGTGAGCAAAAGAGCAGTTGGGTCAATATCCTTGAGGCCATTCTAGCAAGTTCCAGCTTGCTGTATAAAGCATTTTATGACTAGTGTATAGTCTTTTAATTCTGGTCCACTTTTTAGGTTTTATTGGCTTGACAAAAGAAAACAGAAGGGATAGATGTTTTTCAATGACTACTATATGTTCATAACAGACAGTTAAACCTATTACACAAAAATAGCAATGAGAAATCAGACAATCACATGAAGTAGTCCCCTCCTCAGAGTGCATCACTATTGACTCAGTTCTGTGCTATCACATTGGTTTTATTTATTATGAAACTTTTAAGTTCCTTTGACAGACCCATTAAGACTGTAACGTATTTTTTAACATTTTACTAATATTTTGAGACTTTCATACAATGTGTTTTGATGATGTTCAAACCCCCTTCCCTAACTCCTCCAAGGGCCATCTCTTTTTTTCCTGTCTACCTGTCTTGTTAGGATTTCTTTTGCTGCAATGAAACACCATGACCAAAAAACAAGATAGGGAAAAAGAGTTAATTAGGCTTACACTTCAGCATTGCTGTTCATCACTGAAGGAAGTCAGGACAGGAACTCAAACAGGGCAGGATCCCAGAGGCAGGAGCTGATGTAGAGGCCATGGAGGGGTGCTGTTCACTGGCTTGCTTCCCATGGCTTTCTCAGCCCATCTTCTTTTAGAACCCAGAACCAGAAGCCCAGGGATGGCTCCACTCACTCTGGGCTGAGCCCTCCCCCACTAATCACTAAATGAGAAAATGCCTTACAGCTGGATCTCAAAGAGGCATTTCCTAAGCTAGGGTTCTTTCCTCTCATGTCAAGTTGACACACAAAACCACCCAGTGCTCCATCTAACTGTGCTCTCTTTGTTTTGTTTTTTAAATCATTGAAACAAATTTTGCTGTCCATATGTATATGTGTGTGCATATGTTTGTGTATACACTCTTTGTGTTTCCCTGTATATACTCTTTGTGTGTGTGTGTGTGTGTGTGTATGCACACGCGTGCGCGCGTGCACATGTGTGTATATGTGGGGGGGAGGTTAGAAGGTGTCTATAGTAGTAGATTTCCATGTGAGTTTTTCAAGAAGCCTTTGGTACTAGTTCCGACTTGATGCCTCTATTTCCCCCCATTTGCATCTGATTTCCCTCCAGCTTGGGGAACACTGATTATTTTTTTTATACCAGTCAATATGAGGATGAGAGAACTCTATGCTATATAAAAATTATGCAGTGATCACCAAAGCTGTTTTATTCCACCTATGTGCTATATGTTGAATACTTCCTTTTTTTAAAAAAAAAGATTTATTTATTTATTATGTATTCAGTATGCAGAAGAGGGTACCAGATGTCATCATAGATGGTTGTGAGCCACCATGTGGTTGCTGGGAATTGAACTCAGGACCTCTGGAAGAACAGTCAGTGCTCCCAAACTCTGAGCCATCTCTCTAACCCCTGGATACTTCTTTTTTAAATAAACTTTATCATATATAAATATATATATTGAAAATAAATAAAAACATCACACACAGCAAAATTAGACTCCAAGTCTATATCACTTAATGAATTTTTGTACAGTTAGAATTTACATTCAAAATAGAAGCTGTAAAGCTTCACGTTAAATTTTACCCTTTCAGAAAATGCACTGAATACTTCAAGACAAATCCTGTTCAGATGAACAGTTCAAAAGATGAGCAAGAAAATTAGCAGGGGTTTGGGAAAGAGCTTGTAGGACTCAGACACGTCATAGAATCTCCAAGATTTTTCTTTATCATTGTAAAGGAAAGAAATGTCATTGGTTACAAGATTAAAATAGTGCACTAAAACTTTCCCTGGAAACAACTATTTTAACATAATTCCATGTTTTTCCAAATAAGATGTTTCAAACTGTGTTAAAAATGTAAAGCACTTCTAGCCAAAGAAGTAACAATTCTTTAAAAGAACAAAAATGCCTACACTCTTTCCATCTCCTCATGATAAAACGTATCATCTTTGTTTAGAACACAGTTGTTGGATCTGAACGCTTCCATTTACTAATTCCATCCCGACAGGTGGCTGCTGTGCAGACTCACAAGTCTACTAGATTTCTAGATGCCAAAGTACACAATCCAGAAGTACCCCAGCTACCAGTGATGAGAGTAATCACAGCAGTAGATGCTCATATTTTTACCATCAATCAGCCACTCTGTTGTGAAATATTTAATAAAGTAAAGATTGTTACATTTGTTTATGCTTTAGAATATTACTTTAACTATGTAAAGGTGTATTAGATTTGTTTCTGTTGCATTTGTTTAATTATGAAAATATGTATTGCTGGTCTAATAAACAGTTGAATGGCCAATAGCTAGGCAGAAGAGGGAGAGGTGGGGCTGGTGGGCAAAGAGAATAAATTAGAAAAGGAGAGGAAGAAGAAGAGAAAGAAAGAAACATACCAGGGCCAGAAGCCAGGAACCTGCCAGACAGACAGACACTGGAGGAGGCTGGGAAGGAAGACATACAGAAAGAAAAACAGGTACCAGATATCTACCAAATAGGTACCAAATATAGACATCTACCAAAAAAAGGAAGACAAAGATAAACAGGGGTTAATTTAGGTTAAAAGAGATAGCCAGAAATGAGCCTAAGCTAGGCTGGGCATTCATAACTAATATGAAGTTTCCATGTCATGATTTGTGAGCAAGTTGGTGGCCCAAAAAAAGAAAGCCTAGTACACCACTCAAACAGAATCTGGTTGTGTCTTGGGTCTTTACATCTTGTCTCTCATACCTGATACTTCAGATATTAAAATCCTGAGTTCTGTTTTGTCTCAACAAAAGGACTCTATAATTTTGAGAAAGAAAAAGAAGTGTAAAGGATATTTTTTTTTTAAGTAATGAGTTAGAAAGAGGTATATAGAGAGGAGGAGAAAGGAATGGTATTTACTGACTAAGGACCTCCAGGGGATGCAAGAATCCATTCTGACTAACTGATTTTTATATTTGCTTAATATTCTTTGACAAGGGGGAGGGGCTGGAGAGGTGGCTCAGAGGTTAAGAGCACTGGTTGCACTTCCAGAGGTCCTGAGTTCCATTTCTAGCAATTATATAGTGGCTCACAACTATCTGTAGTGAGATCTGATGCCCTTTTCTGGTGTGCAGGTGTACATGCAGATAGAGCACTCCTATACCATTTTTTTTTTTAAAGAAACCTTTGAAAAAGAAATATTCTTTGACAAGACACATGGGTATTTGTTTCATTTTGTTAAATTCTTAACAGTACTTTTCTTTTCTTTTCTTTTTTCAAAAAAGACTTTATTTATTTATTTATTTATTTGCCTTGGTGTTTGCCTGGAACTGGAACTACAGACAGTTGTTAGCTGCCATGTGGGTGCTGGGAATCGAACCCGGGTCCTCTGGAAGAGCAGACGGTGCTCTTAACCGCTGAGCCATCTCTCCAGCCCCAACAGTACTTTTCTTTTTCATATTTTTATATTCCCTTGTTCCCCCTCTCTTCCCTCTTCCCAATCCCTCCCAGTCAGCCTTCAGCCTTCCTCCTCTCCATCCCCCATCCTCTTCCCTAAAAGGGCAAGAAGTCCCAAGATGAATCAGCTCAGCATCCAGTTCAGGCAAGTCCAATTTCCTCATTCTAATATCAAGACTGGGTTAAGTGTTTTTCTGAAGGGAATGGGCTCTGAAGTGCCAGACCACACACAGAAACACAGTGTGATCCCACCCCTCAAGGCTCCACATACTGCCCAGGTCAATCAACAGTCGCCTGCCCTTGGAGGGCCTAGCTCCTTTTCCCAATGATTCCCCAGTGACTGTTGATTCAATGAGCTCCCCAGAGCTTCAGCCAGCCACCACTGTGGGAATTTTCCTCATAATCCTTATCCATTTGCTCATACAGACTCTTCTCCCCTGCTCTCAGCTGGACCAGGAGCTCAGCCCAGTGCTCAGCCATGTATCTCTGCCTCCCTCTCTATTCATTGTTGGATGTAAGTTCTTAACAGCCATTTTCTAAATCCACACTTTTTCAATTTTATTTTTAGATACTTAAATTTCTTTCCGCACCATACATTCTTTTCCTCATCTATGTATTCATTTGAAAACCTCCTGGTCAACTTTATTATTTTATTTTGTCCTTGTGCTGAACAAAAGACAATGAGGAAATGTTGGGACTTCTTAATGAATAATTAAATGAAAATTTCTACCCATTAAATAAAAAAGTGTGAATTAATCTAGCAACCATCTATCCTTTCTAAGAAGTCAACTGAAAAAAAGAAGCCTCAGCATTTTGTGTCCTGCCTCGGTTATGACAGATATTCAAATTAATTCTTTATGGAATGTTAATGGCTTGTGAAATTGGGCCATGAGATACTCTAGCCAGCTACATAAAAAACTTCCCTCCCATCCAGGCTCTGTAAATGATTGTCAGTTTTTTCTTTGTTTGGGAATATGGAATGTGCTGTTTATAAGGATAGAGACTTCAAAGCAGGCAAAATAAAATAAAATCCACATATGACTTTCACTAGTTATTTAGAAAAACTAAGAATACAACATTAAGTAGAAAATATCAAGAAAGATCTAAATATTAATCACACTAAAGAATGCAAAAATCACAATACTGAAAATCAGACAGAACTGGTCATCTAGAATTCAGAGAACCGACCATTTGGAAATCCTGCCTCTGTTATCTCAATAAGTAACCTGTCAGGTACAACTTTGCAAATTCTCGAGGGAAAAGAGAGGGGAAAAAGCAGGAATGGGAGGGAGGGAAGAAAAGAAAGGAAGGAGGGAGGGAGGGAGGGAGGGAGAGAGGGAGGGAGAGAGGGAGGGAGAGGAAGGAAGGGAAGATTAATCAACCCTGCTCTTGTAATCCTTGCTGTCATGGCCTGAAAATCCCAAAATTCTCCATATTTTTGTATGTTCTCATTGGGTTTAAACCTTCTTATCTGCTTCCTTGGGCAGAATCATGATCCAATGTATACCCTTTAGACACATAATAATTTTTGTGCCTATATGATTTTAGCTCTTCTTAAAATTTCATGACAAATAATTTGTCAACTTGTCAAATTTGACTACTAATCTTGTAAACAAAAGTGTTATTCTTGGAGCTAGAGAGTTGGCTCAGTGGTAAAGAGCATCTGTTGCACTTATGGAGGATCTTGGTTCAGTTCCCAGGACCCACATGGTGACTTACAACCATCTGTAACTCAAGTTCCCAGGGATCTAATACCATCTTCTAATCTCTGCATACATCAGGCACACATGCGCTACACATATGTACATGCAAGGAGAACACTCCTATGCATAAAATTAAATAAATATTTTAAGTGGCATTCTCTAACAAATGCTTTTGAAGTAGCCGTCACATTTGCTAATGTTTCCTCTAGCTGTGATATCATCATGGGATTTCCTATGACTTTGTTTCATTAATGTCATTGCTTTATAAAGAATTTTATGTTCCTCATTTTATAAATATGTCTGTATATATCTATATATATTTATATATAATCAAAAGCAATGGGAAAATTCTCTTTATACTTCAACCTAGATCTCTTCACATTTTACTCACATAACATTTCACTCACATAGCCTAGTCAGTGGCTTTGTCTAACAACAAAAGTATTGGAAAATAATAGATTTTGATATGAGTACAAAACACAGATAAGCTGATACTGATAAAGATTAGTGATAGCCCTACCAGTCTCCATTGTGATCTTCCCTCATGACTGCTGCTACTCCTTAGGGTACACAAAGCCTCAAATATGTTTGAGTCTGTAATTGTGTTGGGGTTTTCATTGTTGTTCTATTATATCTGTTATCTCTCTAACAATGTACAAGATGACTTATGTAAGTTTTAGTGTTATTGTAATCAGTTTCCATCCAGATTGCACTGTTCTGTTATTTTCAGAAGTATATTAACTTTATTTGAAACAATCACCAAGAATTTCTTTTAAAACTACCTCAAGTTCTAAAACAACTAAAAAGTGATGGATAGATTTTTATTTCTTGATAAATGAATATAGTACATCATTGAGTCATTCTATACATGATATATCTTGCTCTTCATTTGTGGTATATGTTATTATTCAAAACTTTCAGCAAACTCCATTTTTGTGTCTGGCTGGAAACTAAAAAGCATTCTTGTTTGTGTGGAGCCTTTTAGTGTTTATAATTTCTAATTTTACTTTATCCTTTCCTTCATATAAAAATTACTAAGTACACATATCAGTGGAAATTAGGGGTCTATTTCAATGTATACATACATACACACTCTCCTTTTCTACTCCATGTCTGATCTGCCCAACCTTTATTAATCATGATTTTATAATTTATTAAACTATTTAACTTTCCATGAGAAGCATGTAGCACTTGTCTTCCTGTGTCTGATTTATTACATTCACACAGTGCCTTCTGCTTCTAGCCCTGTATTTCTTTTAAAAATATGTTTATGGATTCTTGAAGAGCTTTGCACAATGTATTTGGAGCATATCTACCCTCAGCTCTTCCCTTGATTCCTCACAGATACAGCATTATATCCTTATCCTCTCTGAACTTCGTGTTCTCCTCTCTTTTTGATAACCCATTGAGTACAGTTTGTGCTGCCTATGTATTCCTGGATGTGGGGCCATCCACTAGAACACAGTTGCCCACCCATTGGTCATACCCTCAAATGCACAAATGCTATTGTTATTAGTTAAAGCATCACTATATTAATCTACAATGGATGTTTATTGTGACATTTTCATACTTGTGTGCAATGTACTTCAGTCATGTATTCTTATGTCCCTCTTCAGCTGCCCCAAAGCCCCTAATTTTTTCTTGTGGTACCTGGTTTTTTTTTTTCATGTCCTCCACCTCCCAAGATTTTACATATGGCAGAAAATGATGTTTGTATTTCTGGGTATGATTCATTTCATTTAATATTTTGAGATATAGATTTATATATTTCTATAAATGACATGATTTGGGCAATTTTTGTTTGAGACAGGGTCTCACTATGTTGCTTTGACTGTACTGGAACTTATCATATAGTTAAGACTGACCTTGAACTCATAGAGATATGCCTGCCTCTGCCCCACCTCCCATGTACTGGAATTACCTATTTAAGCCACCATGGCTGCTTAATTTTGTTTTCCTTAATTGTTTGTATTAAACTTCCATGTGCTTATGAATGTGCAGATAAGATTTCCAGAAATAAAAGAAATAATAAGAGACAGAAGTAAATAGATACACTTCTTAGTGAAGAACGGTAGAAAATGCCTGGTTGTGTCAAAATCTGGAAAATGTACATATAAGGATCATTGATAAGAAGTGCACAATTAAGAGTTACAAGATTTCAGATGTTAAAACTTTCACTGCTTAGAAATTCAGCAATACTGAGGAACTAGTCCAGTGCACACAAAAAGAACCATATTAGTAAGCTAATAATGTCTATTAGGCATTTTTATTAAGTTGCCAGTAGCAACTATTGTTTATGAGATGATAAATGATAGTCCTGTGAATTAAAAGATGGATTTTACAAAATATGATAATTTGTGCCACAAAATGTCACAGTCTACAGAATACACCACATAATACCATTTCTGTTCTGCAAAGATGTCTAAATGGTAACCATTTTCAGGTAGTTTTAATTACATTTAGGGTAATTTTAATTTGATTAAGATTTATGGAAATTAATTCACTACCCCTCAAAGAAATTGAAAGACTCCATAGAGCTGTAATTAAACATAAAATCAAAGAAGAGCACAATGTGTAAGCAAGGCAGTTCCTGCCACTGGTGCCGTAAGCATCTGTCAGCTTGCAGATCTATTGCAAAGCCTGTTAGATGAGATGGTTTGATGAAAATGGTATTTCCATCTTTTTAACAATTAAAGTGAGAATGGAGAAAATAGACTTGTCTTACATGGAACAGAATTGTCTTGATGCCATAGGAAAACAAGGAGATAATTGAGCACAAAATAAATCCATGCTCAAATATGTGAGCAGGAGTTAGTGCCGTAAAGGCTATGTATTTGAAAATAACAGTAGTAATTCATATAAAATAGTTTCTAGGTGATGTATAGATGGAAATTTCATCTTCACTCTGGGAAAGATTTTCGGTCAGCAATTTTAATTTTTTTTCCTCTAGAAAGAAAATACTTTCTTAAAAGTTTATATCTTAGCCTGTTTCTAGCTGACTCCATTATATAAAAGAATTATGGACCCAGAGGAAAGGCAAAGCCTTTTGTAGACAGTACAGAACTATCCATTAAATAATGAACAGCATGACAGGTCTGGAGAGACCTAATGGTGGCATACGACCTTTATACTTTATAGAAACACGATGCTTGCTGCAATTTCAACCTGAAAGACCTCAGTCTTCAGTGCTTAATTATGACTATCCAATCATTTATTGGATAATCATTTACTTTCCACATACCTCCTCTGGGATACAACCTCAATTTGAGTGTCTTAAATCATCAAGTATGCTATGCAATTGACCTTCATTATGCAGGATTCTACCTTTCTATATGGGTTGGCATTCTGTGCTCTCTGGCCATCGCCTTCCATGAGTCTCCTCAGTGTGAATATATTCCAGTCAATGTGATGTTGGTAATCAGACTTCTCCAACCAAATGTGAAAACGAATCTGTGTTGACTGTGACTGCTCCCTTTTAGCATCCTTAGAATTATGTTCTCATTTCTTTAGCTTAGTTAGATTAGAACATCTGAACGTTTCTTATGACCTATAGTTTGGTGGGTTGATAATTTTCATTTTTCTGAATTTGTGATCAGTGAAGACTTCCCGAGTATGGCTTAATGTTCTAATGTTTTTTTTTAGAACCAAGTAGAAACATTTTCTACTTTTTTAATTAACCTATAATTTCAGGTGCCCTTCATGGTTAGAATCTTGTCATTATTTTAGAAGTTTGCTTGGAAATTATCTGGCTCCTTTAATACTGTATATAACATATTTTATACATAGTTTTATATATATGAGTTATATAATTTATATTGTATATCTCCTTTAATCAGTCTCCAAACCACCAATGATCTTTGAGAAAGACAAGGAGAAAATTTATCTGCATTGTATTTGTGTGATTTGGGGCTTAATTTAGCATAGGTTTCACCATGGCACTCATTGTTACGTCTCACTCAAAATGCTAAAGATGAAACTCTATTTTGCTCTGTTGGTTATATGAGGTTGATTATATTTGATTTACTTTCATATGTTCAAGATGATAGGTGATGAACACCTTGACTGTTCCTGGTCTCTTTTAACTTGATACAGTGCAATGGTGAGGGCAGTGAACTGGATATAAGACTTTTCCTCTTTGCTGAATTCTGCTGATATCCCAAAATTTGCAAATATTAAATTTTAGCATTATATGTAACTTTAAAGTAACTTTTTTACTAAAGTATGTATGACACAGTCATATAAAATTGAATTACTGAAATGGCAATACATCTTTTCAGGTTAATATTTCTTAGAATGGCATTGATAACTTGTTGACCAATCTCATTTGGTTTAATTAGTTTATCTTTTAAGTGTGCCTGTAATTTATTCTTAGAGTTTATGCATTCAGTAAATTTACTTATATGTTACATTCTCAATTTAGTAAAGAAATATTTCTATAAAGATAAGAATGTTATGAACTTCACATAGCAGAGACTGAAAACCAAGGAGGACTGTAAATTTTTAGTTTAGTTCTGTAATTGACAGTTTGTATGAGAAGTTGGATGTTTTCATTATTTATGATATTTCTGCTTTTTTAAACTATAGAAATAAGATACACTGGGTTTTTCATATATTTCTACAAATTTCCAAATGCTCTTCCCAAATATTACTAAAATAAAATTTCAAAACTAACAATGTCACTGAAACAGTGAAGGCCATTTTCAGTATAATCTTTCACTGGTGCCCGTTCTTTTATAAAATGTGACAGGCACTTGCCACATGTCATCAGTAGGACTTTGAAATGAGTGTGCACATGTTAGAAGCATGAAAGGTCTTTTGTCTCACACTGTAATATTGCACCAATGGTAGCATGCAATTCAGAGTTTATGTTCTATCCCAGGTGGTTATTTGGAGATCATTGGAAGAGGTCTGCCACAGTCTTTTTGCCTGGAATCTTAGCCCACCATCTGTAGCGTGGTTTTTCAGAGTGTTGGCTAATGGAAACAATGTCCTTAGCTGCCAATTCCAACTGAATCAATCCTTTCTGGCTCTCCTGAAATGCTTATTTCATTTATCGATGTTGATCCTCAATCTGTTGCTTAAATGTTTGTCCGATTTCTGGTTCAACTTTCCAGCCAAGGCTCTGACCAATAGGCCTCAAAATTCCCATTTAGAAACAAGACTGGCTCCCAGCCCCCTCCAAGTCCCCTATCCTTTCCCAAGCTTAGTCTTGGATGGTGGGTGGGGATTCTGTCCTAGGCATTAAGGGGTGTCCTGGAAACAGTGACTTTGCTGAGTTTCACATTGCTCCCTTCCTACCAGTCTTATTGCCTTGGGCAAAAATATAAAATTCAAGCTCAAGGCATTTTAATGGCTGGAGAAGAAATTTCAAGCAAATGAGAGTACACTGCCTGGGGATGCTGTAATTGGAGAGGTCTGTGCAGCAATTTAGTGAGGCTCATTCAACTATTCTCCATGCATTCATTTCCTCACTCTGTCACTGTCCTCTGGTTTTGATATCTCTGATTTATTTGTCTTAGGATTTTATGCCATTTTGTCTTCAAACACTTAAGTGAAAGGCAAATATTCTACCTTAGTTTTTATTTAAGTGCTCTTGCTAACACTCACAGGACAATTTACCTTTAACTGCACAGGTTTTTCAAGATTTTTTTTAACCTTTAGGTTAGATTTCTGATGGAATTTATTCTCTATGGATTACCCTTATTAACAACTTGTTATATGAAAGTTACCTCTTTTTTACATTTATGAGCAATATTCTCACTTAAAATTTAAGGTAGATTTTTTTTACATTTTCTTTTTAATTAAATGCTTAAATTATTCACATCAATGGGACTCAGTGTGCTATTTGATATTTCAGTATGTGAGTATATCAAACACTAATGAACTCAAACCTCAAGATTTTGTTTTAACATTTAAAAGAATTTTAAGGGAGTTGAAAATGAAGCAAATAAAATGATCTTTATAAGAAAGATTTAAAAAGGACTCTATTTCTAGTGAAGTGATACATAATGTGTTACTCCTATAGTTATTTTAATTAGTTCGAAATACCCTTGATCATGTTTAACCACCTTCTAGAATGTTCCCGAGATTTGAGTAGAAACCTCATTTGGAACTCATATTTCCAAATGCTTACAAAGGAAATATCGTGGGGGCTCATTCACTGAAATTATTTAAGTTTTGTTTCTTCTGTATTTTCATCCTAAATAAAATAAAAATAATGTAAGTTTGGAGAAAATCACCTATGAATAGTTTATAATCACACAATCATGAAAATTAGAATGTGTGCCTTTAAAGTTTTTAAAAGCCACACAAACAAACAGTTCTAAATGTTATTCATGTCAGTAAACTCCCATACAAATGCAATTGTTATAGAATCAAGAGTGCTCCACTTAGGGCTCTAAACTTCCACTATCAACTGCTTTATCTGCTTGCTTGTTTGTCTTTTTGTGAGTTTGATCACAAACCCGCCCCTCCCCCAGCTTCAACTACATGATTTATGACAAAGATACCAAAAATAAACATTGGTTAAAAGACAGCTTTTTCACAAATGGTCCTGGAAACTAGATATCCACATGTAGAAAAATGAAACTGAATCCCTATTTCTTACCTTATACAAAAGTCAACTCCAAATGGATCAAAGTTCTTAATGTCAGATCTGAAACTCTGCATATGGCTACTTCCTGCCAGGCTAGTAGTCTCTGAAGCTCACACTGTTCATAACTGGGTGAGACTTATGATTACTTTTCTCCTACAGTAGCATCCATATCTCCCTACAGCACTATGAAAGCTAGCCAGTAGGGAAGAAGCTTTGATGTCCGCTAGATTTCTTTATGTGTTATGATTCAAGTATATAGCATCTTCAGCAATGGGGTCTTACTGTCAAATTCCAGAGGGGAAGTAAGAGACATGGCAATACCCTGTAATATCTGAAAGCTGATGACATCCCACTGGACAACTTAAATAGACAACCCATTCCTGGTACTGGGGCTTTGATTTGTTAGCATATAGTGTCTAGTTGGGGCATAGCCTGCCTCCCTGCATTGTAAGTTAACTTTATTTACACTCTATGAATGTGCATGTGTATATGATGTCAGAGAAGCAACAAGAGGTAATTGAGGTTCAAGGTGTCAGCCCACCAGGAAGAAAGACAAAGCGCTGTTATTAACCCAACAAAGATGGTTGCCAAACACGTGACCAAGAGAAGATGGTGACAACCCAGCTATGCGGCTGACTAAAAATGCAACCCAAAATGGAATCATGTCATATTTTTAATTTTACTCATGCGTAGATTTCTAATTATCAATTTACAGTGTTACTAGTTTTAATTGTAACAGATTTTAACCTTATTTAATAATTTCTAGCACTGTATCAGCATTATTCGTATCAAAAAACATTTGAACTTCTGCTAAGTTCTGATTCCTGACCGTAAGTGCAGTCACAGCAGCTGTGGGTGGTGACTGGCTGCTATTGACAACAGAGATAGCAAAAATATTTAAATCATTTTGGTTTCAGTGTTATGCTTTTAACAAAATTAGAAAGCACAAAACTTTCTAACAAAACAGGCATACACAACTTTCTTGAGAAACAGACAAAACTTTCCAACAAGACAAACCAAATTTTCTAACCAGAAACAGAACCAGATAGGCAGGTAACATCTAGATAAAAGAGACAAGGACAATTAAAGAAACAACATGACCTGACAGTACTTTCACAGTTTCCCAGGGCAAAACAAAGTAACTCTCTCTCCCTAAAGGGAAGAAGATGCCCAAAGACACTCAGAATCACAAACCAGGAAACCGGCCTCTCCGTTTCCAGTCAGGGGATACTAAAAACAAATGGCCATCCATGTGTGGTCTCAAACAAAGGGGTACCCCCTACAGATCTCTCACTCAAAGGTAGGATTTGAGACATCTCTCTGATCTTCCAGGATCTCTGTCATGAGCCCATCAGCCATATCAAGAGCCTGCAAATTATACAAATTACTACAAATTAGCCAAGTCAAAAACAAAAGTAACAAGGACAAACACAAGAGCGCTGCTACCGGTCTGTGGCCAAAAGAACCTCCAAACACTCGAAGGTCTCGGTGGAGTCTCTGGGGATCCAGGACAAGCCCCCAAATGTTATGCCCAAAACTCAACCCCCAGAGAGACCACTGGAGACAGGGATGTCTGAAATGAAACTTTGGTAAGGTTTATTGGCAGCACAATACAAGCCAGGCAGGGAGCTTACACCAAGCTTCTGTAGTAACAGAGCAAGGAGAAGCTGATGTATTTCGTTACAAGGGGTTTTTATTGGCAAAAGCTACAACAGAGTCAGTGTCTCGGGGACATGGTGCTGGGGTGCTCCTGATTGGCTTGTGTTTAGGGACTTTCTGCCCCAGGATATTTTTGGACCCCACCTGGACCCTACCTGGGGTGGCTGATTTTTCCCAGAACTGGGCCAGCAAGAATCTATTCTTCTCCCAGAATGGGGCAGGTATTTTGGCTAATCTCCCACAGCTGGGTAGGCAGGACTCTATTCTTCTCTCAGAACTGGGCACCCCACTACCCGACCCAGCTAGGTCTATTCTTTTAGGATATATTCTTTTCCCAGGACTGGTCAGGCATATCTCTTCTTCTCCTAGTACTAAATAGGCCCCCTGCCAGGAATGTGAAACTATATTTTATCTTCTTATAAAACAGCTACTGAAATTAAAAATGGGGTTTCTTGAGCTAAGTTTTCTCTCTTCAGGGAGATCCCCACTGTCTATAATATAGTGTGTTTGTTTCATGAAAATATCCCATTCTACTGAGAATATTTACCTGTGAATTATTATTATGAAGATGATTTCTTAAGTTGTACTGTCTAATTGATTTTAATAATGTTAGTTTAAACAGAGTTTTGATGATTAAAAAAATAAAACAAGGAAGTGACACACAGCTAGAATACATAAATTTCTATTGAAGGGCCTTATAGACTGTGGCTTAGGTTGATGATTTAAAAAACAACTGAGTCCCAGTAACCCAGCTAGATTAAATTCTTTTAATCTTAATGTTGTGTTATGTTTCTTGCCCAGACTTTTGGGCCAGCCCAGAGGTTTGGACTCACTCTCAGCCCTACTGCGGCTTAGGCCCAAATAATTACACAGACACATATTAATTTTACGCTGATTGACCTAGGGCTCAGTCATATAGCTTGCTAACTCTTTACCCTTAAACTAGCCCATTATTCTTATCCTATTCAGCCATGTAGTCAATACCTCTTCTTAGAGCAGCATCTCAGCTTCTTTCTTCTGCATTGTCTCTTGGCATCTCTGTGGTATCTGATTTGCTCTAAGATGTTCCCAGAGTTTTTTTAGTCTGGTAGCCCCATTCACACTTTCTGCCTCTGGCTAATCAGCTTTTTATTAAATCAGTAGAAGGGACAAATCATTACAACATACTATAATCCCACTACAATGTTGGGAGATGTGTTCACAGGTTTCAGCCATTGCTTATACCTTTAACTTAAAGTGTTTTCCTTATTATTGTCTTTAATTAGTCTTAGAGTTCCAGACATCAACAATGAGCTGAACAGGAAGAACTTTAGGACAATGATTTAGACAGTTCTAACATAAATTTGAACAGACAAGCATAAAATTTAAATGATGTCTGTTCTGCTTTCTTAAGAACACAGAACAAAGAAAAGGCATTGAGTTCAGGACGGTCCCTGTAAAGAGTGTATGAGACAGAGAAGACCTGAAGGGTCCTTCTATTGTCTGCTTAAATATGTGTTGCCCCATTGCCTATTTCCAGAGATCTAACAAATTGATTCTGGCATTTTTTACAAGCACTTTGCTGGGATATGAAGTTTGAAGCTTCCTACCACATTTCTTCAAAGCTGTGATTTTTTTTAAATATTTTATTCATGATACTTCACTGAATTTCAATGCAAGCATATTACCTCCTGTTTACTTTTCTGGGTGCAGTGTTATTTGGTGGCTCACCATTTAGCCATTCAGTTATTCATCTTGCACTAAAAATATCAACTTTCTCAAACAAAAATACATTCACAAACGTGGTACCTTTTGCATCCTCAGGGACCACAGTCAAGGTTTGTGGGATGGTAAATGACTAAGTAGCATGAAGCTTTGTTAACATTACTACAGGCTTCATGCCATCCAGACAAATTCTTTACATTGCAGATTTGTCCAGCTTTTTGCTGTTGTGGCATAATATTGTCATCTGCAAAGTTCATATTCAAAGGCTGTACAAATGAGAGTATTTTTCTAAATTACATAGTTTTGGGGAGGGGATGAGAGGGATTCATTCTGATGACTAATCTTGGTTGTCGACCTGACATATGTGGAATTCTCGAATCAAGAATTGCCTTTATCGGACTAGCCTGATCATGGTATTTATTATACTAACAGGAATCAAAGTAGGTCACTCATTCATAGCTGTGTTGGGGTTTGTGTGACCTGTGACTTGCTGGCTGACAATTGCTAGCATACATTTTCAGAGGCTAATTTCTTAATCTGTTAAAGGCCATTAATAAGTTAAAAAAAACTCTGTTTAGGTTTTATAGATGGAGTAGAATATTATAATTCCATTCAATTATTTTCTAGGTAGATATTTTATTTCATTAAGACTTTCGATAAAGTCTTTTAAAAAGTGCTCTTTGTATACCAGGTTATAGGGGAGAGAAGAGTTCTTTACTAACTGAATTATAAAATTTAACTAAGCCATAACCATGTAAGTGACTATAATTGCACAAACTTAAATGTAATTACATTGAAATTATTTCCTTTTAAATCAGTATCCCATCATGATTGACAATGGGAGTCTAATTCATTTAACACCCGGGAAGCAAATTGCAAGCTGTTTAAGTATAACTAAAGTATGTCTTTCTTTTACTCAACGGGAATTTTGTTGAGTACTCAACATCTCAAGTATCCCCAAAAATGAAGATGCTCTTTCTCAATGTGGTACCTACTTGTTCATGAAGAAACTTGAGACTAGAATACAGTTTCCTAAAATTCTGTTTTCCATAAAGTTTAAGTAATATGAAAAAAACCTGAACCTCCTTCAATCCCTATTCTTCAGTTAATCCTAAATCTCAACTTATTTTTATGTTTCCATTTATCTGTCTCTATTTATGCACACAGCTGCAGCAAGAATTCCAATTGTAATGAAAGAGGCTCAGAGCCAGATATCAGGGAAAGGCTGAAATATAAAAGAGGTAAAACACCACAGTCACATCTCACCCAGCTATCTTCCAGCTTCCTCAGCTTCGCTCCTGGTCACTTCTCTTCTGCTGTTTTTCTAAGCCTGCCTTAAATACCCTTCTCCAGCTGAATCCCATCCAGGTTAGGATTAAAGGCATGAATTATTCTATTTGGTAGTCAGCCTTGAACTCACAAAAACACAGAAAGTTCTCTGTCTCTGAAGTTATGGGATTAAAGGCATAGGTCACCACTCCCGGCTTTCCCTGTGTTGGGATTAAAGGTGGGTGCCATTGAAGCCCAGTTGTTTGGCCTTGTACTCAAAGATCAAGAACTTCCTGAGCTATGTCTGCCTAGTTTTTGACTGTGGGTGATCTCTTGATATTTCAGAGGGTTTTTTTATTATGAATAAAGTCATATTTTTTATCCATGTATCCCCTTGTTCAGACTCCCTTCCCCCTCCTGCCCCTCCCAGTCACTAAATATGTAACATATTACCACACACAGCCATTTAAACATGCATTGATCCATTGAAAAATTCTAAACAATTACTGTGTAGCAAACAATGTGGGGTTTTTTGAGGTCTAGGATTTAACAATGTAGATGAGGTTTTGTTTTGTTCCTGTGTGGTCTTCCCAAAAGAAAGTGTATCTTCAATCAAATCAATGATTCATATTCTGTTCACTGTACCCAAACTAAGGCTGGCTAAATTACAGCAATCCCACAAGTCACAGAAACTTAAACTTGCCAGGTCCTATCCTCACTGTCACTGCTTTGAAGAGATGCCCACTTCCTCTCAATGCTCAGATGGTCACTCTGTAGGAACAGGGCATCACTCCAGTCCAGTCACTGCAAGCCTGTTTATTTGTCTATGACTTCCTGCATCCTTGGACGCACATGTTAGGTGCCCTGTCTCTCTGTTCCTGCATCCCAGTTGCTGTCTGATTCGTAATGTTCAAGTGAATTATTACTATTACCAAAGGCATGTTAAATAATAATGATCTCTGACTGAAATACTTAGAACATGTTTATTTTTGTGATCTCATAAAAAGCTACTTTTCTAACATTTTAATGCATTTTTTTTCTTGAGACAATTTCACTCTGTAGCTCAGGCTGACATTGAATATACAATAGTCTTGCCTCAGCCTCAGTGCCCAGGTCAAAAATAATCCCATATCTTGTACAATATAACTGAAAGTAAAATTATCTGATCAACTGTATTTTCAGGCTATTAAAAATAATGTCATTTTTCAAATAAAAGGACATGGAATTATCTATGTTGGTTAGATAAAAATGAAGGAGCTAACTTCACACTCCATTATATAACAAAAGAAACAAGCCTTGTCCGGTTCAAATGCAGTAGAACAGGTTTTCACAGGCTTTAAACTTCTCTGACATTGCTGACTCTTGTCTTAGTAAATTTGGTGGCTATGGTTTCTAAATTTAGAATTACTGGAGACTGCACTTGAATTGCATGAAAATTGCCTGTTGATTAGTAACATGGAAGCTTGAATTATTCATTTGTAAAACAACAGTACTGTTTTTTGCCTCGCAAAACTGCTTCCCGAATCAAAAGATTTTCAGCAATAACTTTGTAAGTATATTCTCTTATTCAGAATCATGAGTGTTACCTGGAAAGTCCTTAGAAATGTGTATTGAGACAGACTCCAGACCTGCTACTCCAGTAGATAAGGGTAAAGGTGAGCAGGGCTGTGTTTTAACAAGTCACACCTGTCTGCACCCTTGCTGTGTCTCAGTGGTGCCATATGGCAGCTTGGCACACCTGTTAGTGCACATGCAATGTCCCAGTCCCACAGGCACTGGCTGCATGGGTAATCCTGTTCACACATCTCTAGCCTCCAGCGCCACCATGCGGTGGAGCTGGCACATATACCTTCCTAGTGCTGCCTGCAGGCCATGCAGTAATGTTGGTTTGGGCACCTGCCATTTCCCAATGCCACCCCACAGCATCACTGGCATGCCTATTTTCCCATCTACCATGTCCCATCTCTGCCACCTAGTAGCACAGACATGCCTGTTTTCACACCTGCCATGACTCAGAGCTGCCATGTGGCAGTGTGGCTGTACCTGTTTGAGCACCTACTGTATCTCCATAAGGCTGTGTGGCATGTGCTTACCTGTTTGCGTGTCTTCTGTGTCCAGCACCTTTATGTGGCAGTGTAAGCACACCTGTTCACATGCCTGTTGTAAATGTCAACAGTAACACCTAGCAGTGCAGGCACTCATGTTTGCATTTTGGGTGTCCCAGCACCTCCACAACCTACATGTGCCTGCCATGATCTAGCACTGCTAAGTGACTGTGTGTCCCAGCACTACAATGCAGAAAAGGCACATCTTCTTCTAGGTCTGCCATGTCCCAGCACTGCTAAGTAACATCTTGAGCATGCCTGTATGCATCACCATAAATTAGGGCCTCCACCTGGCAACATGTTCACACCTGTTTGCATGTCCACGGTATCCCAAACTTGCTATATGGAGGCTTCTATGCATCTATTCACTTCTGCTAGATACCAGGGCTGCCACCTAGCCACATACGCATACCTGTTTATGTACCTGTACTTGTCCCAGTCTCATCAAATGGAGTATGGTCATGCCTGTTTGCACACCTGCCATATCCAGCACTGGCACATGGCAGTAAGGGCACACCTTTTCACATATATGTCTATCCTGGAGATGCCACCAGGTTGTGTGGGAAAGTCTGTTCATATCTGCTGTGTCCCAGGGCCACATGTAAGAGGATGAGCATACCTATTCACAAACCTGCTATACCCCATAATGCCACTTACCAGCACAGGCATACCTACCATGTCCCAGATTCATCATGTCGTAGTGTGAACATGCTTCTTCACACACCTGTCATATCCCAGAGCAAAACATGGCAGCACAGGAAGATCTATTTTTGCTCCTGCTGTGTCCCCATCTCACCAAGTGGCATTATGGATAATCCTATTTGGACACCCGCTGTCTCCTAGCCCTGCTTCAGTGAGTGTACACCTGTTTGTTCCTGCCATTTCCCAGCTATGCCTAGCAGTGATGCAGCCCTGCCTATTTATGCATGTGGGGTCCCAGCACCACCATGTGGGATAAACACTCCTGTTTGGAGATCTGTCATTTCCCAGCATTGCTACATGGTGGCTTGAGGCTGCCTTTGTGCACCAGCTGTGTATCAGCCTACACCTGGGGTGCAAACATGCCTGCTCATACATTTGCTGTGTCCCAGCATCAACTAGTGTTGGCACAAGGAGTCTTGTTCATAACTCTGTCGAATCCCAGTGACACCGCATTACAACATGGACATGTGTTTGTATGCCTGCCACGTCCAAGTGATGCCACATGTCAGCATAGATGCACCTGTTTACATGCCAGCCATGTCCTAGTATAGCCACATGGTGCTTGGGCACATCAGTTTACATACCTGCCATTTCCCAGAAATAATCATGTGGCATGACTCTCTGTTTGCATGACTGATGTGTCTCAGCAATGTCACCTAGTGGCACCAGCATGCCTGCTTATATGCCCACCATTTCCTGGAACAGACACCTGTTAGCAGAAGCATGTCTGTTCCTGCATCAGCTGTGTCCCAGCACCAACATACTGTGACTCAAAAAGCTCTGTGCATATAATTGGCATTGCTGCCAAGTCTCAGCAGTGCCACAGACACATCTCTTCATGTTCATGCCTCAGTGTCACCACATGGTGTGTGGAAATGCCTGTGAGTGCCTGCCAGGTCCCAAGACTGCCACTCGGCAGTATGAACAATCCTGGTTTCACACATGTCCTTTCTCAGCACTGAGATGTAGCAGCAAAGGAACACCTGATCACTTTTCTGCTGTGGCCCAGCACAGCCACCTGGCAGACAAGATAGCCATTCCCACTTGCCATTTCTCAGCAATGTCATATAATGTAGGCATGTCTGTTGGCACACTTGTCACATCTCAGCTATGTGAGCACACTTCAAACTTGCTGTGTCCTAGCACCGCCACATGGGCATGCCTGTTTTCATGCCTGCCCTTTCCCAGACACACCACCTTGCAATGAGGTCATGCCTATCCATGCACCTATCATGTCCCATGGCCAACACAGGCCAGACAGGTAGATGTGATTCCACATCAACTGAACCCCAGTGCCACCAAGTGGCTTGCAATATCCAAGCAATGCCATGTGGTGGGTGCAGTCATGCCAGTTACCGTGATTGATGTGTTCCTGTGAAGCCACATGATTGTTTGCCCACCTACCATGTTCCAGTGCCACCACATGTGCGTTCACATACCTGCTGTGCATGAATGCTGGCATCCGGTGACACTGCCACACCAGGTCACACATTGCCTTTTCCAGTAGCAGTATCTGTTTGCACATCTGCCATATTGCAGCACAGGTACCTGCTGGCATGGGCATGTCTGTCCACATGTCTCACGATATGGAAGCATGGGCATAGCTTTGTTGCATCCCAGCAACACATTATGCAGCCTGTGTACTCCTGTTCCTACACCCAGTTTCCCAGTGCTGCCACCTGGTGGCTTTGGCACACACAGCTGCCATGACCCAGGTGGTGACGACATGGTGGCCTGAGCTTGCCTGTTTGCAGGCAAACCATGTCCCTGTGTTACAATGTGAAAGCACAGGCACACCTGTTTGCACACCTGCCGTGTCCAAGAACCATCTGGCAATGCAGGCATGTCTGTTTGAGCCTGCCGGATCTCACCAGTATAACATGTCTGTGCCCCTGCTGTGTGTCAGCACTAACATGTGGCAGCATGGACAGTCCTCTTGGCACATCTGCTGAATTATAGTGTGGCAATATGGTGAGCACAGACATGTCTGTTTGCATGCCTGCCATGTCAATGACACTGTATCACAGCACAAAGATGTCTGTTTGCAAGCCCACAATGTCTCAGTACCGCCACTGCACAGCAGACCATCACATCCTGCCATGTCCTGGCACTACCACCTGGCAGCATGGCATGTCTGTCCACACTCCTGCCATTTCCCAGAGCTGATACATGCTGGCATATATATATATATATATATATATATATATATATATATATACTTGTCATGTCCCAGTACTATCATGCCCAATCTCATTTACCATGTCCCAGCCTTATACTATAGAAACATAGTATGACTATTTGCACTCCCAGCACCAACCTGTTCACACACCTGGTATGCCCCAGAATTGCCTGAAACACCTGATCACAAGCCTTCCCAGTCCCAGCACTGCCACGTGGGGACACAGTCACACCTGTTTACACACCTTCCCTGTGTGATGCCAGATAGTAGAGCAGATATATATATGTCTGGTATGTCCTAGCACCTCACCGGCAGTGAGGGCATCCCTGTTTGAGCACCTTCTATGTCCCATCATTGCTTTGAGGATACATGTGCTTGTACAACTGCCATGTGTGTGCATATACACATCTGTTTTCATGCCTGTCCTATCCCAGCAGTGACATGTGCTTATGGAGGCTTGTTATTTGTATACATGCCATATCCCATCACAGCTCAGCTTTGTGGTGCCTCCACCATTGCTGTTCATGCCTGCCATGTGCCATTGCCACCACATGTAGCACAGGCATGCCAGGAACGTCAGCCCAGTGTGTTCAGCAGCCTGGTTCGGGGTCAGGTGTTGGAGTTTTCTCTATGCTCAGGGTCCTGCTAATTCCCCTTGGGGGTAGAGGCAAAATTGCTAGCTGGCAACAGCAGCATGCCTGTTTACACACTTGCCATATTCCGTCACCGCCAAGTGAACACCATCATGTGCAGCCCAGAATGCCCGTTTACAGAACACTCATGTCCCCACATCATTATGTAAGAGCACAAGGAGGGTTAATGATATATCAACCAAGTCCTAGTGCTGCCATGGGGTAGTGCTAGCACACCTGTTTGCATACATGTCTGCATGTCCCAGCTATGGTATCTATTCATGGGTATGCCTGCTCACACTCTTGGTGTGTCACAATGTGAAAATATGAACATAGCTATTTGCACCCTTACCATGATCCAACCAATGCAATATGCAGCCTGGATATGACTGTTTGCACGCTCACACACACACATACACACACACACACATTGTGGCTGGCACTGCCACCTGCTGACCTTGACACATGTGTTTACGCATCCGCCATTATCTTAAGACCACCACATGGCAGACTTGGGCTTACTCTGTTTACATACATGCTGTATCCCAGTGTTATAAGGTGGCAGTATGGGCTCACCTGTTCACACATCTGCCATGTCCAAGTACCTCTACATGGCATAAGCATTCCTATGTGCGTGCTGGCCTATAACATCACCACCATTATCACCTGCTTGCTCACATGCCATCACCACAAATTGGAAACACATCACACTTATTCATGCACCTGTATGGTGCCATATAGTGGCAAAGGTGCACCTGTCTACATGCCTGCCACATCAGCACCACAACCCTATAACATCACTGTCATGTGACAATGTGGGCTTGCTTGTTCACACGTCTATGATGTGCCATCACAGCATGTCTGATCACACATGTCCCAGCACTACTGACATGTCAGTTCGCACACATGCTATGTCCATTACCTCCAGGTGGAAGCATAGCATGCCTGTTCATGAGAAAGCCATGTCCCAAAGCTGGCACATGGTGGTGCAGGCATGCCTGTTTGCCAGACTACTGTGTCCAGGAAATGCCACTTGGCATCACAAGCACACATTTGCACACTTGCTGTGCTGCAATATTCCAGATGGTGGAGCAAGCATGCCTGTTCATATATCTTCTGTGTTTGCAGCAACGCCATATTGTAATGCAGTCACGCCTATCTGCAAGCCCGTTGTGTCCCAGCACTGAAACATGATGTCATTGGCATGGCTGTTGGCATACCTACCATATACCAGAACTGTCACATGGTGGTACGGGCATGGCTGCTCATGCCTGTCAATATCCAATTGCTGATAGGTGGTGGTGTGAACAGGTCTATCTGCATATCTGCTGAGTTTCAGCCATGCTATCTGGTGGTGTGGACACGTGTTTGCACACCACCTTTTTCTCCTTACCCCTAAGTGGGGGCACAGGCATACATATTCACATGCCTGCCATCTTATGCCTGCCACGTCCCAGAGGTAACATGTCATGGATCAGGCATATCTGCTTGCATGTGTCCAGATACGACACCTGGCCTTGCAGGCATCCCTGTTTACTTATGTCCCAGAGCCAAAATGTGGTGGCATAGGTAAACCTGTTCGCACATCTGCTGAGTCCCAGTGTGGCATGTGGCGGCACAAGAACACTTGTTGGCACACCTGCAGTGTCTCTTCATTGCCAGGTTGTAATTCTGTTCTAGCACCTGCAGTGTCCCCACATGGTGGTGCATGCCTGCCTGTTTACACACCTGCTGTGTCTCAGCACTGCCACACTCATGCTCACCTGTGTCTGCACCTGCTGCACCCTGTCACTGCTGTCTAGTGGGGCGGGCATGTCTGTTCACACACACAGCATACCTGCCAAAGTGAAACAGTACAGTTCACTTTTGCACATACCTGCCATGTCCCAGAATGCCACATGGTGGCCCTGACTCACATGTTTACACATCTGCTGTGTCCAGCACAGGCACCTGGTAGCATAGGCTCAGATGTTCACATTTGTGCCATGTACCAGCCTCACAATGAGGATGCTCAGGCATTCCTGTTCACATTCCTGTTACACCCCAGTGCTGCCACGTGTGTACATGTTTGTATTCTTGCTATATCCCAGAGCCACAACGTGACAGCTAAGTCTTGCTGGTTTACACACATTTTATGTCCCAGTATCATTACATGGCAGCCTGGGTGTGTCTGTTTCTCCATCTGTTTTTGCAATATGGTGGCAAGGGCATGCCTATTTGAACTGCTGCTGTGCCAATTAGCTGCATGCACAAGCCTGTTCCTTTGTATGCCATATGTTGGCATGGGCACTTTTGTTCCCACATCTACCATGTCCAGCATGTACATGTACCAGTCTCTATCTGGTACTGCCATATGATGGGTGGGTATACAGTTCCCATGTGTGCTGTGTCCCAGTGACACAATTTAGCTGTGCATTGGCATATAAGTGGTATGTTCACAGCTGTTTCCACACATGTCATGTCCCAGCCCAGTCATATATTGGTGTGTGTATATCTGTTCCCATATTTACCATGCTGTGGTACTGCCACATGGCAAGTGTGCCTTTACTCTGGCAAGCTAAGTCCTAGCACGACCTGTGGTGGCATAGGCATGCCTACTCCTACACATGCCATGTTCAAGTACTGACACATGGTGACATGGGAACATTTTCTCCTCCATGTGTGGCATCTCACAGCCCTGACACATGGTGATGCTGTTATGCCTGCTCCCATACATGTATCCTAACACTACCACATACATGATAGTGTGGTCATGTTACCATGCATACTATCCCCATGATTATATGTGGAAGCATAGAATTTGTGTTCACAGAAATGCGACTAGTGACAATGTGGTATATGTGTTCATATGTGTGCTATGTCCCAGCACCATTATAGGATGAAATGGGCATATATATATGGAAAGAGATCCTGGCAATCAGGAGCCCAGGCATACTGAGCACTGCAGTGGATGAAAAGTATTCAGGCACTCAGGAGTCAATGAATACTGAGTGTTAAAGCTCAATGGACAGTATTCAGGCAGTCAGGAACCAATGAACATCACAGGCAGTAAGCCTAGGTAACAGCTTACAGCCCTGCTTCAGGGAAAAGGCCGGCTTCCTGATGTAAACAGCTCTGTTCCAGCAAGCGAGGGGGCCTCCTAGGCAAAGTTGCTACAGTGATCGGCCTAAGGCTTTACTGTGCTGCTCCCTGCCCTCTGTTCAGGGAATGTAACAACTCAGCTCAGCCAGGGAAGGTTCCCTCCCTCAGCTGTTCTCTGTCAAGGTCCCACTGCTCCTCCCGGGAAAGAAGTCATCATCTGAACCTCATTAGAGAGATTTATTGGGAGGGAAGAGTCCAGGAGGGTATGGCTGCCTCAGCCCAGGGTGGGGGAAGACAGCAGGGAAAGGGCTGTGGGCTCGGGGCTTACATAGGGCTTCTTGGGGGCTGGAACTTTCTAGGAAGGAGACTTCCAGGGTGGGGATTGGTCAGATCTTTTTTCTTTTTTGTACCCTGATTTAATTTTCTGGTTTCAGGGCCAAAGAATGTTTCTTTCACTGGCTCTTTTGGGCTCTTGGGCTCTGATTTCATGGCCAGGGCACATTTCTTTCATTGGCTCTGATTCTGGGGGCAAAATGTGTTTCTTTGGTGCTGGTTTCCGAGTCAGGGCACATTTCTTTTTGGTTCTGGGTTCAGGGATAAAGTATTTCTTTCACTGGCTCTGGGTCCAGAGCCAGGGTGGGTTTCTTTGACTGGCCACTTTTCCCTACACCAGAATTGTCACATGATGTTGTGGGCATACCCATTCACACATATGCTACGTTCCAGTGCCATCACTTAGCAGTGTGTGAATACCTGCTCTCTTACATGCCAAGTCCCAGCAATGCCAAGTGGCTGTGTGGGCAAGGCAGCTTGCACACATGTCATAACCAAGAAACATCATGCAGTGGCACGGGCACACCTGCTCACACCTGTTACATCCCAGCGCCCCAGCTGGCAGCACAGACCTGCCTGTTCACATACCTGCAGTGTGCTAGTATCAACACATGGTAACATGGACAAACCCATTTGTATGTCTACCAAGTCCCGGGGCCGCCATGTGGTGGTGCGGTCACATCTATTCACACTTGTGTCATATCCCAGTGCCAGTACTTTGTGGCAGAAGCACATTTTTTTGCATACAAGGTACCCGTGCTGTGTCCCAATGCTGCATTATGGAAACAGAGGCAAGACTGTTCACATACCTGCTGTATGCAGCACCAGCATATGGAGCCTGAGTGTGCCTGTTCCACACACTGTTCTCCAGTGTCTTTATGTGGTGGCTTCAGCATGCATGTTTGCCGCCATGTGGCATCATGGTTCCACCTCTTCAAAGACCTACAATAACTCAGTGTTGCAACATGTCAACCGGCCTCATCTGCTCACACATGCTGTTTCTCAAAGCTACCACATGGTGGCACCAGCATGCCTATTTGTGTATCCCTGTGTCCCAGCACTGCCCTGTGTACAGCATGAGAACGCCTGTTTGTATGCCTGCCAAGTACAGTGCTGCAATGCGGCAGTACAGCATGGCTGTTCACACACCTGCCATGTCCCAGACTTCCACATGTCATCTCAGGCATGCCTCTGTGCCTTCTGTACCCCCACCACTGCCACCAGACAGCATGGGAACACCTGTTGGCACATCTGCCATTTTCCATCACCTACATGTTGCAGTGTTGGCAGGCTGGTGGTACATATGCCAAGTCATGACATAGAAGCAGGGCCATGCCTGTTTGCATGTGTTTATCTCCCAGGGCAACCACATGCCAGAGATGGCGGCTCCCCTTTTGCACATCTACTGTATCCCAACATTGGCATCTGGTGGCCTGGACATGCCTGTTTATACCTATGTATGTCTTAGCCTCACACTGTGGAAGCTCAGGCATGCCTGTGTGCATCCTTGCTGTATACTAGAACTACCATGTGTGGCGTAGGTGTGCCCATGGATTCACCTTCCATGTCCCAGAGCTACTACATGACAGGGCTCACATGTATGCCTGTCCCCGCACCATTCTGTGGCAGCATGGGCACATGTGCCATGTCTAAGCACTGTCCCAATGTGGTAGGTGTGGGCATATGCAAGCCATGTCCCAGTGACATCCCCTGGTGGTATTGGCATGCATATCCACATATAAGCAGTGTCTCTACACCAGCATGCAGTACCATAGGCATGTGTGTTCATACTTGTGATGTGTCCCAGCATAGACATTTGGCACCATGGGCATACCTGTTCAGATATATGCTGTGTCACGGGGACATCCTGTTTACAACTGTACCATGTCCCAGAGCCATCACATTGGTGGTGTGGGCACATCTATTTACACATGCTGTGGCCCAGTACCATCATATGTGACATAGCTACACCTGTTCCCATATAGTCTGTGTTCCAACACCAATACTCAGTGGCATGCATATACCTGTTCCCTCAGGTTCCATGTCCCAGTGCTTCTATACTGTGGCATGAGCAAGGGTCCCAACACCACCATGTGGTGCTAAGTACATGCATGCCTGCTGCTACACATGTCCTGTCTAATTATCACAATGCGGTGGCATGGAAACATCTGCTCCCATACATGCCATGTGCCAATGCTAACATGTGATGGCATGGTTACATGTCCCATATGTGCCATATTCTAGTACCACCACATGACAGTATGGGCACACGCACAATCCCCATGTTGCCACATGGCAACATTGGATGCATTTCATTTTCAGTGACAACACATAGTGGTATGTGCATACCTACTTCCATGCATGCTATATCCCAGTGCTATCATGTGATGGTCATGTGATAGCATGGGAACTCCTTGTTCACATACAAACTCTGTTCTAGACCCTCATGTGGTGGGGTGAGCATGCCTGTTCACACCTGTGTAATGTCTCAGCACTCTCCTGTGATGGTGTGGGCACATCTGTTCACAATGTGCCATGTCCCAAGATCAGCCCACAGCAGCAAAAGTAAACCTGTTCAGACACATGTGGTGTTTCGGTGCCTCCTGTGGTAGCATGAACACATCTGTTCCCACACATGCCTTGTACTAATGCTGTCACTTAGCATCATGGGCATGCCTGTTTCCCAGAACCACTATGGGCAGACCTGTTCTTACACGTGCTGTGGGCTAGCACCAAGTGCCTGTATTTTCATGCCTGCTTTGACACATGCCATGTCCCACAGCCACCACATGACAACATGGCCATGCCTGCCTCTGCTGTGCTGTGATCCAGCACATTTTCCATGGCCCATCATAATACTATGGTGGCATAGGCATACATAGAGAGCTGTTTCCCATCACCATCCCATTTATGAGCACGTGTGTCCATAAATAATTCTTGTCTGAGCCCTGTCATGTAGCACAAATTAAATATGTTCACATGAAATCCATGTCCCAGAACCATCATGTGGTGGTGTGAGTATGCCTGTTCACATGCAAATTTTGTCCATATGTTGTATGTCCCTCCCCCCCCAATCCCTGAGCTTTCAGCAGTATGTTCACATATGTTCACACCTGAGACATGTCTGAGCACCAATCCCTGGCTGTGTTTTCATAATGTTTCACATGTGTCATATCTCAGTGCTGCCCTGAGGGGTGAGGGTATACCTATTCACTCACAACTTGTACGTCAGGAGCATCCCCTGGTGGCATCATCCTAGCACCATCCTTTGGTAGCATGTTCATACCTGTTTACATGTTTTATGCCATGTGGTAGCACATGATTACACCTGTTAACACACATGCTGTGTGCCAGCACTGCCATGTTAGTGTAGGTATGCCTTTTGCACATGATTGCCATGACCCATCACTTTCTCATGGTGGTATGGGCATGTGTTCACATGAGGGCCATGAAGTAGCATGGGTATGCATGTTCATACATGAGCCATGTCACAGCACTGTCCTGTGGTGGCACTGGTACACCTGATCACACATTACTCATACCATAGTGCTGTCCCCTGCCAGCATGGAATGTGGGTTCACACACAAGCCATGTCCCAGTGCTATATTGTAATGACATACTCACATGTGTTCCCACATGAGCCAAGTTCCCACACCATCCCATTGAGGCACAGGCTCATATGTCTTTATGCAGTCCATGTCCATGCACCATCCCATAATGACACAGACATGCTTGCTCACACAGATCTTGTGCCCTAGCACCATCTCACATACATGAGTATGCCTGTTAACATAAGTGCCATGCTCTAGAACTGTCATGTAAGCATAGCCAGACCTATTCACATACAATATGTGACCTTGTGCTTTCCTTTGACAGCATGGGCATGTGTTCACACATCAGCTAAGTCTCAGAACCATCCCATAGTGGTGTGGGGTGAATGAGCAACATCAGCCATACACTAGTAGCATCACATGGCACTGTGGGTATGTGTTCACACAGGACTCATGTCACAGAACCATCACATGGCTTCACAGGTCCACATATTCATACACATGCTATGTCCCAGAACTATCACATATCATGTTCACGTGAATGCCATGTCCTAGTGCCCTCATTTGATGGGGTTGGCATGTCTTTTCACATACATGCCATGTCACAGCACCATTACTTAGTGGTGAGGGCATGACTGTTCATATGCATGCCATGTTCCATTTCTGTTATGCAGCAATGGGGACCCACCTCTTCAAATGCGTATTGTACACCAGCACTGCCACATGGTGGCCTACACATTCCTGTTATCACATGGGCATGCCTGCACCCATGTAGACATGTCCCAATGTCACCACACGAAAGCATTGGCATGTGTGCTGTGTCACAGTGCTGAAAAACAGCAGCACGGCCATGTATGTTCATACATGTGCCATATTCTGGCATCATCCCAAATTGACCATAAGCATGTGTGTTCACATGCATGCCATATTCCAACATTCCTGGGGTACCATGTATATGAGTTTTCATATGTGAGTCATGTTCCAGAGTTATCGCCTGGCAGTGTGAGCACACACATTCATACATAAGCTATTTCTTAGTGCTACTGATGAGCAGGGTGCTCGTATATGTTCACATGCAAGCCATATCCCAGCATGAGTGCTCACCCATGAGCTATGTCCCAGCAGAGTAACATGGCCATGTGAGCGCACATGTTCACATACTTGCCATGTGCCAGCACTGCTATGCAATGGCATGAGCACACAAGTTCACACATGTACCATGTGCAAATACTGTCCCATGGTGGCATTTGCATATATACTTATTTGTGTGCATATTCATATGTGTGCCATGTCCCAGTACCATTCCATGGTGCTGTGGCCACACCTGTTCACACACATGTCATGTCCCAGCACCACCTCAATGCGGCATGGGCACACATGTTCACATGCAAGCTGCTTCCCAGGGTTATCAACTGGGGGAGGGGCATTTAAATATGAGCTGTGTCTCACCCAGTTCCAGCCCATGGCACACATGATCACACAGTGAGGGGAGGGGAGGGGAGGGGAGGAGAGGAGAGGAGAGAATCTAGGAAAGGCCCAATGAGAGAAGAAAAGAAAAAGAGGCCTGGGTGGAATAATAGACACAGGTGATTTGGCAATAGAAGGGCAAGTATTAGAAGTTAGGGAGGCTTTAAACAAGTAGCAAGTGAAGAACAATAACAAAAAGAAATTAAAAAAGAGGACATGTGGGCTCCTGGGTATGGTGGGGGAGAAGACTTATTATAGATATGAGGGGAAACACACACAGCCAGAGGCAGACATCTGAGAGATCCCTGAGTGAATACGACCCTGAGCGGAGCCATGGGAGCAGAGGGGGTAGTGGAGAGCCAGGCAGACAGGGAGCCAGGGAGGTAAGAAGGACTGATATAACCAAAGTGTTTGGATTACATAGGGAAGAGCCACAGGGAAGGGGTAGCCACACCCATAACAGGTAGCAACTGAGGGATGCTGGGAGAACATGCCAGCCATATCTGCTTTGATGTGTTCATAAGCACCTCGGCTATTTGTCCCAGGTTTGAGATCTAAGAGCAAGGAGTAACAGGAGAGAAAGAATGGAAGATGAAGAGAGACCAAAATTGTGTCTGAAAATGCCGTAAGTCAACCTGCTATTTTGTGAGCTAATTGAAAGTATTTTAAGGTATAAAATTTTTAAAGACTGGCACCTTGGAGCCCATTCTCTCCAAAGGAACACCTAACCCAGTCTTGATATTAGGATGAGGAAATTGGACTTGCCTGGAGTGGATGCTGAGCTGATCCATCTTGGGACTTCTTGCCCTTTCTGGGGAGGGGACTGGAAGGTGGGAAGGAGGAAGGCTGAAGACTGACCAGGAGGGGTTGGGAGGGGGAAGAGAGTTGGAACAAGAGGATACATGGATAAAAAAATGAGACTTTATTCTATAAAAATAAAAATAAATCTCCCTGCTTCCTTGATTTTGGGGACCGGATTGGAGTTGCTTTTGTTCAGTATTCCTGTTATAGTTTTCAATTCAGCTTGATCTGGTTTACTGCATCAGTGAAGAAACTTATTGTTAGGGTTAGGGGGAACAGAAAACGTATTACTGTCATGCAAACATAGTTCAACATACACAAATAAATAAGTGCAATACGCCATCTAAATAAGCCTAAGGACGGATATCTCAATAGGTACAGAAGAGGCCTTTTACAGGGTTCAACAAGCCTTCGTGACGAAAGACCTAGAAAAATTAGGAATATATGGAACTTACCTCAAAATAATAAAGACAATGGAAGAAAGTTGAGCGCATTTGGAAATCTGGATTGAGAAGAGTCCCGATTTCTCTGTTCATTTCTCTGCTAATCTCTATTTTATCACATTTTTTTTCAACTTTTATTCATTCTCTGTGGATTTTACATCAAGTATCCTGAACTTACTTACCTCCCCATCACCTGCTGCCCATGCAACCTCCCCTGCAAAAACAAAACAAAATTTAGAAGAAAATCCAAAAACAATAACAAGAAGGAGAATAATCTCCTCATGTAGTGTGGTCCATTGAGTCACACAGCTTACCTTTCAACCCTTTCATTTTTACCTGTGTTTCTTGCTGAGTCCTGGGTCTGGTTTGAGGTCTCCGACTTTCTGCTACACTATTGATAATGAGCTTTATCTGGGGATCCTCTTGGATACCCTGTTACTGTCTTGTGTCGTGGAGATTCTGCAATTTTGAAGATGTAGGTTTGTCCTCTTAAATTGTTCCAATAGTTTATAGACGTGGTGGATGCTGACGTGGGCTAACTCACAGCCCTGGTCCTGGGCTTAGAAGGTAGCTGGGTTGCTCAGCCTGCCAACTGGCCAGCACTCCAGCACTGCCTCAGCTAGCTCACCTAATCAACCTGCATCAAGGTGCTGGACAGTTCTCCTTTTCTCAGGTCCCCAGATCCGGTCCACTCCCACTAACACTCGCACCAGTAGGGCCAGCTCTACTGTCTTGTCCTATGAAGCTCAGGGCCCTCCCTCCCAACGACAGGGGTCATAGTAGGATGGGGAGGCGGGCAGGGTCAACTCTCCTGTTCTTATGCCCTCAGAGTCAGCTCACCTGTGTCCCTGAACAATGTTCAGCTCTAGGGTGCTGCCATGGTGTGTTGCAAGCCCATGGTGAGGACCGAGCCATCTTTCTCAGTTATATCCAGCTAGAGGCAGGGCTATCCATCTCAGGGCCAGCAAAGGGTGGAACTGGCTCAGCATAGCCCTCAGATTTCCACACATGTGGTTCCCATGATCCCCTGAGCTAACACTAGCCATGGGCATCATCAACAACCCCAGCTACAGCAGGATCTCAGACCCAGTCAGGACCAGCAGCAGCAACTTGGACCCAGATGTCACCAGTACCCTGGTGATAGCATAGGCCACCCAGATCACTTTAGCCCTGGTAGCAGCATGGCCCTAGGACACCAACATGGTACCAGGTAGCCAGCCAGACCCTGGACATCCACAGAGCACTCAGTGGTAATAGGAGCCCTGAACATCACCCCAGACCCCAGCTGTTGCAAGGCTACAGATTCAGATATAGTCCCAGGCAGTGGCCCAAGCCAAGACATCTCCATGACCCTAGGCAGCAGTACAGGCCACCCAAATCAGTATGGCCCCCACAGCAGCATGACTCTTGGACACTGAAGTAGTCTCAGGTAGCTGACCAGACCCCATTACTCACATGACACTCAGTGGTAACAGGACATGGGCATCAGCTCAGACCCTGGCTATCACAGGGCTTATTATGTTTTTAATGATGTATTCAGATTCCTTCTCTGTCTTATAATTTTAATTTTCGAGAATATCACATATTGTATTTACCTTATGATTTCACCCTTCCCTCTTCAAAGTACCCTGTGCCCCTCCCCTACTTTCTCTCAAGTTCATGACATTATCTATAACTATTTTTATTACAAACACAGAGAGAGAAAAACAGACAGACAGAAAGACAGCCTACAGAGCCAATTTCGTATTGCTCTTATGTACATCTGTTTAGGCCTGACCACTTGGGACTGAAGTGTCTATCAGAGGCATGTCCCTGAAGACAGACTCTTCCTCCCTCAGCACCCATTGGTTGCCTGTAGCTCTTCATCTAGGGGTGGATGAGATTTCTCCCATCCACACTGGCATGACAACTGGTGTTAGCATTATACAGGTCTTGTCTGGGCAGCCATATTTTTTTAATGTAATGGGTACTGCTTCCCGTCTCTGTCTAGAAGACACTAACTCATAGCAGGTGTCTTGTCCCTCTGGCTCTTACAATTCTTGGTCCCCTCTGCTGTGATGTTCCATGAGACTTGGATGTAAGGGTTATGCTGCAAAAGTACCACCTGGGACTGTGCACCCCATAGCCACCTATTATCTGCATTTTGACTCATTGTATTACAGTTTTACATTATGGTTCTAGGAGGCAATTAAGAACAATCCCAATAGCCTACATACTTGAATGGTCTCTTGGAACTCCCTGCCCAACAATTCATAGGGGACTTTTCCATATCTGGCACTGAGGTTTTAGCTGAATAGTCTCTGGCTCTTGGGAGGACCATTATCATCCTATGTGCCATAATTTCATTTTAATATATAGTTTTATAAGCTTACTTAGCATAGATAATATATGAGTGTGCATGTATTGTATATTATTTCAAATAAGCTAATAAAATGTTTTCCTGTGACTTTTTTAAACATCTTAAAGTTATTTACCGGGGCTGGAGAGATGGCTCAGCGGTTAAGAGCACCGGCTGCTCTTCCAGAGGACCCGGGTTCGATTCCCAGCAACCACATGGCAGCTCACAACTGTCTGTAGTTCCAGTTCCAGGCAAACACCAAGGCAAATAAATAAATAAAGTTTAAAAAAAAAGTTATTTACCTCCCCTTCCCTCTTCCTCTGTATTACTCTCCCCCCTCTCTCTCCCAGTTAGAATACCTCCCTCCAGCTTCCCCTTTCCCCCATTATATTACCTGTCTCAGCAAAAGCAGTAAGACAGGAGAATTATATAAAAGGAACAAAAATAGGAAAGGAAAAGCCAAATTATCCTTACTCTTACTTGACACGATCCTGTATCTAAAAGACCTTATAGACTCTATGTGAAAACCCCTAGATCTAATAAACATATTTTGAAGCTTCAGAATGTAGAAACAACATACAAGAACCAATAGTTTTCATATATGCCAGTACTAAACTTGCTGCAAAAACAAATTCGAAATCATGATTCTCTAGAGAAATAAAACAAAACAAACAACAACAAATGTACCTAGGAATAAATCTAGCTGCCTTCGTAACAGTATCTATTACAGTAATGAAACACCATGAACAAAAACAACTTGGGGAGGAATGGGTTACTTTTGTAGTTGTTATTTTTCACTTACACTTCCATTTCATAGTCATCACTAAAGGCAATTGGGGTAGGAACTCAAAGAGTGTATGTAGGAAAGGAAGCAGGAACTGATGTAGAGGTCATGGAGGAGTGATGCTTACTGGCTTTCTTCCCATGGCTTGCTCAGCCTGCTTTCTCTTAGAACAGAGGACCACCAGCCCAGGGATAGCATCCTCCAAAATGGGCTGGGTCCTCCCCCATCAATTATTCATTTAAAAAAAAATGCCCTATGGGTTTGCCTACAGCCTGACTTGTGTCAAGATGACATAAAAATTAGCTAGCACGCTGTAAAAGACCTCTATGCTGAAAACCTTAAGACACTAAAAATATAAATTAAAGAATATACTAGATGTTAGAAAGTTCTTTCACACTCCTGGGTTGACAAAGTTAATACTGTAAAATGGCTATGTTGCCAAAGTACTCTGCAGACTCAATGCAAATTCCATCAAAATTCTAGTGACGTTCTTCATAAAACTTAAAAAAAAACTAAATTAAAAATTTATATAGAAACACAAGAGACCACAAATAGCCAAAACAATCGTAGTCAGAAAGAGTATTCCTGGTAGTCAAGCAGCACTTGACCTCAAATTATACTACAGAGCCATAGTGATGGAGACAGCTAGACCCTGGCATGAAAGCAAACATGTAGACCAGTCAAATAGAATGGAAGACTCAGTAATAAAGCCACATAGCTATGGTTGCCTACTGTTTGACATATACTGGAAAAGAGTCTATTCAACAAATGCTGCTGGTTAAACTGGTATCTATAATCTACATAGATTATATATAATCTGCACAGATCTATGTATAATCTGCATAGATCTATGGACCAAAGACCTTCATTTAAAAGCTGAAACACTGAAACTACATGGTGACTACACTTTAAGATATAGATAGAAGATAGAACTCTAATAACACAGGACATAGTACTAAGAATTAAAAATCCAGACTACAGGAAATTAAAAAGTTTACTATCATCATGGCAATCAGATAGCCTACAGAAAGAAAAACATCTTTGCCAGATAGCTATACCTAAGATGGGGTTAATATATTATAAAAATTGCTGCAAAAGCCAAACATCAAAAATCAGTAAATGAACTAATAAAATGAACAGACAGTTCTCAAAAGAAGAAAAACAAATAGTTAATAATTTCTTTGGAATGTTAAAAATGCTTAACTGTCTGGAAAATGTAAATTAAACTACTTTGAAATTTCATGTCACCCATTCAGAATTCCATTATCAAGAAACAAGATGATAACCAGCACCAGCAAAGATATGAGAGATGAACGTTCATCCCACGCGGGGTGAGGTGTAAATAGTGTAGCCATTGGAGAAATTACCATAGATGTCTCTCAAAAATTTAAAACTAGACCCAGTGAGATGGTGCAGTGGGCAAATACACTTGCCACACCAGCCTGATTACTTGAGTTCAATTCCTGGTACTCACAAAAAGCTGAGTACAGTGGCATATGCCTGTAATCTCAGCACTTTACAGCAAGTTGGGAGACAGAAGAATTGCTCGTAAGTCAATCAGCTAGAGTAAAATACATAGACTGGAAGAAACAACAAAATATACCCTGCCTTGACAAGGTGGAAGGGGACAGCCAAATGCCTGAAAGCTGTTCTCTGACCTTCATACACATACACACACACACATACATACATACATACAAACATACACACACATGCACACATACATGCATACATACATACACACACATACACACATATATACATACATACATACACAAGAATAAAAAAAATGGTAAATGAAATTAATATTTGAAATGTAAAAATAAAACTACCAGACCATCCAACTATATCAACTCCTGAGCATCTACCCAAAGGGTATTCTACCTAGAAATACCTGCACTCACGGTGGTTTATAGATGTCTTAATCATAATAGCAAGGGGATGAAATCAGCCTGGATATCTACCAACAGATAGACAAATGTATAATGAAAGTCCAGTATATATACACAATGGGATTTATTCAACACTAAATAAAAACTTAAATTTACAAGAAAATAGATGTATCTAAAAAGGATTGTATTAAGTTAGATAACACAGACTCAGACAAATATTGCATGTTCTCTATCGGGTGCAGAGTTTAGTTTTTAATGTTTTTATGTGTATGAAATGGGTGGATATGGTGGAGATGGGGGTAATTCAGGAGTCCAGAGCAGACCATCCGCAGAAGGAGGTGGGAGATAGCCCTCTGTAACAGAATAGAGTCAGGTGGGTGGAGAAAGGGGAATAATCTTACTTGAGAGGTCACCATCATAGAACTAACTTTCAATCCAAATAAAAAGTAAAAATGTGTCTCTCAGAGAAGCTGAGCCTGGCGGGCAAAGAATCTGTCTTAGCAGGCAGAGTCAGAAAAGGAGCATGTGAGGCCATGAAGCCAGGGAATAGAGTGACCTGAGCCTCTCACTAGCCCTGACGCAAACACTGGATAAAGGCTATAATGAGATTACTCTTGATCCTGGGGCATTGTTGGGGAGAGGCTATGAATCTGAAGGAGAAAAGGAAGGAGGAGAGTGGCTATAGAAGAGAGAGAGTTCTGAGGTCTTGTGATGGCTAATTTTATGGCAACTTGACACAAGCTAAAGTGATTGAAGAGCAAAGAGCCAGAGCTGAGAAAGTATTTCTGTAGGACAGAGCTATAGGCAAGCCTGTAGGGCATTTTCTTAATTAGTAATTAATGGGGGAGGGCCCAGCCCATTGTGGGTGGTATCATCCCTGAGATGGTGATCCTGGGTTCTATAAGAAAGCAGGCTGAGCAAGTTATGAGGAGTAAGCCAGTAAGCAGCATCCCTCCATGGTCTCTGCATCAGCACCTTGCCTCCATGTTCCTGCCCTGTGTGAGTTCCTGTCCTGACTTCCTTCAGTGATGGAAAGCACTGAAGTGTAAGCAAATGACCACTTTCCTCTCCAACTTGCTCTTGGCCATGGTGTTTCATCAACTCTGACTAAGACAGGTCCCTTCCATTCTAAATTCTAGGTCTAAAGAGGCCGATGTCACCTTCTCAGGACCTCCAAGATATCGCGTGGTAGGAATGGCCTTTGTATTTCTGTGGACACTTCTTCTGAGGACAAAAGACTCAATATCCTCCACTATCAGCTCTTCTCCAAGTGGAGAAAACTGGACCTGTTTGTGCACACGATATACCAGGCATTGTCAAAATGGTATAGAATAGGTATAATTGCTAGCTGAGTTTTAGAGCTAGGGATATTGAAGCACTCAGCACTCTCACTGGTAACCAATGAGAGCTCTGTAATGAATGTTGCCCCCACAGAATATGCAATCTTAGCCCCTGAGACAGCCGGACGCTCATCATCCAGCCTCACCTGTTAGGTACCTTTGGGCTGTAGTTAAATTACTAGTTGACTTTTCCACATATCTCCAGTGCCTCTCCCTGAAGCCTGTGTGCTCCTGGACAGAGCACAATGGAGTAATAAATACTGTGGGCGTTTAAGAACAGAAGCCACGGCACAGCTGGTGATCAGGACTCTCAGCCACAGTATGAGATAACCATGTCACTGACTGGTCCTCCCTGGCTACAGGTGTCCTTCACCTTGTAATGGAAACCACTCTATCTCTGGCTGATAGTTCCACCATCCCTGAGGCTCCTCCAGCCTCAGTTGCAGAGAAAGGAGGCAGGAGACATGGGTGACTCCAAGGCTGTTTAATGATGAGACATCAAATGTCACACACAGCACAATTGCTGGGTTCCCCCCCTGACTGAAATTGAGCTGCCCTATCCTCAGGAATGGCTGGGAGATCACATTCTAGGCAGTGGTGGGCCCAGAGTTGGATAGAGCTTGACATGGTGCTGATCTTGGCCAACACAGGCTCTGAGGGGCCAGCCTACACCATCAGTGTGACACTGGCGTAATGTGCAGCTCCAGTTAGGAGTCTTAAAGAAAGGAAAGGCAGCCTTCTGAAGTCACTAGGCTCCCCTGCTGGACAGCTGTAGGATGTTCCTCCAGGGCCCAGATATTTGCAGATGCTCAGCTGACCAAGCGGAAGACTAGAACTTCCTGGAGAAAACACGCCCCAGATATTATCAAAGAGAACTATGTCGGTTTCCAGGACTCACAGGGTTTCCTCTGTCCTCAGAAGAGGGTGCACACAGGAGAGTTCCCAAGTGCAATAGAAACAGGCCCAGGACATAGCAGGAACATGTAGCCCATATCTCCTTATGGCTAAGAGGCACAGCGATGCCTATCTGAAATGTCTATGTAAAGGAGAGAGCCAGAGTCATTCCAAAGAGAAGAACCCTTGCTCTTGACAGTCACCTGGCAATGTCCAGTGCTTTGGTACTTAAGCAAAGAGGGCCAGGGAAGCTGCAGAGCCAGATGTGGAAACATAAGAGGTAATTCTGTTGGGTTGCTGTAATAAATTTTGGTAAAATAGATAAACAACAGCAAAATAGGAACAGGGGCAAGCCGTGACCCCATAATGTGTAGCTGGAATGTCCAGTGGAGGGATCTGATCACAGCTGACGGCTCGCCTCTCCCCCAACCACCGAACCCCCAAGTCCATTGTCGCACACCCTGCTTAGTCATGTCTGTTCCACATTAGAAAGGAGTCTGTAGGGATTCATGCTGTACTCCCTGTGGAGGTGAGCTCTGCTCTCAGCTCCTCCCTTCTGGGTCAAGATTTGTGTGTCCCCTGACCTCCTCCGCCTGTTCCTTCCCTTTCAGGTACATTTAGAGAGACCTAGAGATCTGCCTCTAAATGCCCCTGGTCCCTGTTCTGTGGCCTGGATTCATGACTGACCCCAGGTTGTTGAGGGTGTCCAGCCTCATAGCTGAGCAATTGCCATCTTAAGGAGTTCAGCTGTGTGCTCCTTGCAAAGATCTTGTCCCGGCTCGGCTTTCTGTTTTTGCAGAACCCTCACCTGAGAGTCCAATGGCTCCCACCTGTTGTATACAATATACCTTAATTGCATGTGGCCCTTGCAGAAGGGTAAGGAGAGACTGAGGGGTGCTCCATCTATTCAGCTATGGAAAGCCCTTACGCCTAGTGGATAAAGACTTTCTAGGTACAACCTGTTGGACAGAAAGACACTGCTGAGTAGTGTTTTAGCTAGAGTGATTTGGGAAGAGGGCACCTCAACTGAGAAAATATCCCCACTAACATGGCCTCTGGGCAACCCTGTGGAGCATTATTTTTTAATTAATGATTGATAATGGGTGGTCCTAGCTCACTGTGGGAAGTGCCACTCCTGGGCAGCTGGTCCCCAATGATGTAAGAAAGCAGGCTGAGAAAGTTCCAAGAAGCACTCCAGTAAGCAGCACTCCTCCATGGCTTCAGTTCCTACAGTCAGGTCCCTGTATCGAATTCCGACCCTGACTTCCTGAATCACAAGCTATAAGTCGAAATAAACCCTTTCCTCTGCAAATTACTTTTGGTCATAGTGTTTTATCACAGCAACACAAACCCTAAAACAAATATCCATATCCCTGTAAATACCCCCTCAGCTCTGTCCAGTAAGGAAGTCCAATGAACTCATGGGTTCCCCAGCATGAACTTTGGTGGATCTGTGCCTGGGTCTGTCGCTGGGGCCTTAGGAGCGGTAGATGTTGTTGGTATCTCTCTCCTCCAGGAAGGAGTTTTAGCAGCAGCTGGCTACTGGGAGGCTAGAGGTAACTAAAGAGAATACAAAGCGCTGTGGCATGTTGAGAGGTACAGAGATCCTAGCCCCAGCAGAGGCAGTCAGAAAGATGGAGGTGAGCAAGGACATGAGAGACGTAGAGGGTGACACATTGGAGGGTGGTCATTGCCGGAGGATGCTTTGTGTTCGTGGTTGGTTGTTGGCCATGTCTACTGTGCCTACCACAGCCTAGCTGGAGGGAGAAGTTGGGGACAGGAAAGACTATTTCTTTTCCTAGACTCCTTCATTATGATGGGGATGGAGTGTCTCCTCCAAAAAACACCAACAACATGGGGCCAAGGACCACGCTAATGAAAACACTCTTTTGGTGTCACACAACTTCCACCAGCTGCGGTCTATGCATGCACAGGGGACAGAGCAAAGTCCATTCAGGATTAAGGAGACTAATGCAAATGAGAACATCTGTTCCTCTCCGGGATGAGTCATTTTCTCCAAATGGCGCTACTTCATAAGCAACGGCTTTCACTTTAAATTTAATTTTGGCTTTTTATCTCTGATATGTTTGTCACTTTTTGCTTGTGTTTACCAGACTATCAGGATTTCTTTCCTACACCTACCCTGTGCTGCTTCATTGTGTCATCCTTGAAGGTAGTCCTGTTGTCAAATATGTCTGTCATGAGGCCAGCCCCACCCCTGCCAGGTGGAGAGACCCAGGGCCCTAACTCACAGGTGCTGGGCTCAGTGCCGATGACCATTCAGACCAGGGGCAACAGCTGCCACCTGGGTGGAAATTTCAGCTCCTGCCTGGCCCAGAGGAAGGGCTGAGGCTATAGTTGAATTGGCGTTCCCCACTATTCACAACTAGCGTCTTCTATAGTGATTTATGGAGGGCAGGTAGAAAAGAGACTCTCCCAAGTCTGATGTTAAACCAGCCATTGGGTATAGGCACTCCTGGCTTGTCTCTATGGGAACTACCTAACCTCTCCTTCCTTTTTAGACCAAAATAAATAACATAGTCCTTAAAAAATCATCTTGGGGGAGCACACACAGCTTCATGAAAATCAGAGCATACTCAAAGAGCCGGTTCCTTGTCCTTCCGTTAACTCTCCAGCCGACAATTCTGGGTATTTGTGTCACCACCCCTGTGTTCTGTCACCACAGAAATAGCTATGAACAGAGCATATAGGAATTGCTCTGAGAACTTACAGCCTATGGACAGAGAAGACAATGGTGGCTATAGCTTATATTGCATATGCTTTTTGCATGCCCATCATAAGTGCCTTGCAGAGGGTCTGCTTAACTGTACATCGCAGGGGGAAATGATGCGACTTCTGCAAAGAAACCTAAGATTGGGAGGTGGGGAGACGTTCACAGGTTTATACCCTAGGAATCCTGCACACTACAGGAATGCCCAGCAGGGTGTCCCACCCAGATCCAGAGTCCTGGAAGGAGGAGTCGATTCGTTGATAAGCCCATGGACAATGGTAGGCTTGAGGCCAGAATGAAAGGCATGTTTAAGGATGCCCAAACAAAGACAATGGGTGGTAGAGATTCTGAAACCCAACCTGAGGTCTTGTATGCTTTGGAATCCTAAGTCCTCTATAGTTAGAACAGGGAAGTGATAAGATCCCATCTGCTGGAGGCTACTGGGGAGAAGAAAATAAAGTAGAAACACCCTCTTGGAGGTTGATACAAAGCAAAGAGAAGGACTTTGGAGTGGAGGGGGCCTTGGTTACCTTCCATGTTGTTTGGATAAGATACCTAATAAAAGCAACTTCAGGGAGAATTTATTTTGGCTTGTAATCCAAGGCTATAGTCCATGGTAGCCTTGAAGCCATGGTGAAAGTCGTTTGTGGTAACTCATCACATTTCATCCACAATCAAGAAGCAGAGTGACCACTGTCCACCACTAGCCAGGTTTCTACCAGGACCCCAGCTCAGGGAATAGAACCAAGCATACTTTAAAGGTGGGTCTATCCAACTCAACTAACCAATCAAGACAGTCCCTCACAGGCATGCCCAGAGGCTAACCTAATCTAGATGATCCTTCATAGGTGTGCCTGGGTTGACAATCAGTTTCAACCATCACAGAGGGTCCAGGGTGACTGTCTTAAGAATACAGGTAAAAACTATATCCATTCTGGAATAGTCTACAATGGAGAAAGAACAGACCTGGAAACAGGAGCTTGGTTTCAATGTGTAGCACAAGCTTCATAAGTGTGCTGCTGCCAGACAGCATCATGCCTCTGATCTACAAACAAGGGACGGTTCAATTGCTGTGATAAAAACCCCACGTTCTTCCATTTCCAGCTTTCCCTTGGTTTTTGTCCTGATAGAAAAGACAGTGAGAAATATCCTTGAACGTATATTGGCACAGGAAACCACTTCCTAAAGATAACATCAATAGCACAGACACTGAGAGCAACAATTAATAAATGGACCTCCTGAAACTGAGATGCTTCTGTAAAGCAAAGGACATAATCAATAAGATAAAAATGACAGCCTACAGAATGGGAAAAGATCTTTACCACCCCTCACTGGACATCTCAGTGGGGGAACTGCCCCACCTACCAGAAGAACTGGCCCCAATGGTACAATCACAGGAGAGCTGGCCCTGATCCTCTCCTGTGGCAAGCAGTCCAGGTAGAGGCCAGGACTGACCAATATCTGCCATCCAGGGCATTGAGTTGCCCCAACATCTACCCCATCTATTACCTACTGGAGTGAGAGAAGGGACCGGTCCTGTGGAACTATAGCCACAGGATCTTCATAACTGGAGGAAACAATATTAATGATGTACTAGAAGCCAGAGGCATTGGACCAGACCACTAACTCATTGCAATGATCATTTGCAAGTAAATCTGTTTGGGCAAATGGTGTATTCTGTGACACAATGAAGCTCCCAAAGCAACTATAACAAAAGAATATGTGATGGAGGGGAGGGAAAGGCAGAGGAACAAATGTTTTTTTTTTATTTTGGGGGGCTACAAGGGTGGAGGGAGGACATGAACTGGGAAATGAGTAGGATTGAGGTGCATGATGTGAAGTTCCCAAAGAATCAATTAAAAAAAAAAAAAAAAAAAAAAAAGGTCTGAAATGCTCCTTCCTTCTTTTTTTTGAACCATTTTCTGAAGAACTGGTGTTCATTGTTGCCTGGAGACATTTAAGGGTAGATTTTCTGTTGGACATAAGGGGCCAGCACTTAAAACAGACTGGTGCTAGAGCAGCAAAAACAGAAAGTCATACCCAGCTACAAAGGGACCTGGGAGAAGGTTCATAGCTGCATCTATGAATTATATGAGGGAGATGGTCGGCATCTAAACCAACACATAGGGCCATGTCACAAAAGAGGATTTCAGAGTAGAAATCACATACACAGGGCCTGGTGGCAGAGTGTTGCTGACCTTGGCTGGACCACATAGTAGGAGCAGAGCCAGCTTGCTGTAGATAGAGGCACAGGAGGCCACTGAGGTCCTAGGGCCTCTGCTTTCCTGAAGGAGAATAGTTTCTTTTTATGTGGTCTGTTTTTTGAAAAAAGGATCACACCTGAAATGTCACTTGCTTCCAGTAGCCAGTCCCCTTAGGTACAAGAGGGACTACTTGAGCTGATCCTTTAATTCCAGGACACACACTTTTCTGTTCCTCTTGATAACCTTGAGGGTCCCTGGGGCTCTTTCAAAGGACAGTGGGGAAAGGCTTACTCGGGTCCTTGGGGCTCTGGTTTTTATAATATTTACTCTGAGCAGGCCTCTCAAAACCACTTCTCACTGGTGAAGTAGGCTCTTAGGGAAAAATGAGGGTCCAGCTTAGTCCCAGACCTGAGGCTCAGCCTTGAAGCCCTGCTCTATACCTGTGTCTCCTCTGGGACACACTAGGGCATCCATAACCTGATGGTTCAGGCAGGACTAGATGAGCACAGATTGATGGAGTGCCTTGGTCTCTCTATAGGGAAAAGCATACATGGACATGTTCAGCAAAGCCATGCTCAGCTGCACCCCAAGGATCCTGCTCAGTCAAATGTATCAAGTTTGGTTAGTGCCTGGTTCCACTGTATACCCTCTAACCCCAAGTCCAACTACTGGCCTCCCACGCCCATCCCTGGAAGGCTTAGTCTGTTATCTGCCTTCTATAAGGACTTTAGATCCAAGCAGAAAATATTTATATTAAGGCTATCTCTGTCCATATCATTGGATGGAATTGTGCTTCCTAGAACTAGGCCCTTCTGGGTCTAGTGTTTCTTCTTGGCAGGAGAGAGGTGTGACATTGCTCCAGGAACATGAAGTGACATAGGAAATCCAGCATAGGAGATTCAACTCATTTATTCAGACCTGGAGACAAACCTACCAGGTCTGTACTAACAGGAAGTCAAGGTTTCCACTCAATCACTTTGATTGCAACTTCGGCTGCTCGTTGTATGGCTTCATTTTTGTGCAACTGGAAGAGACGGAAGGTAGGCACATGGGAGTGCAGTAGCTTGCGGCCCTCAGGGGCCTCAGCCAACATGGTGAGAGCTTTGATGGCATTCAGACACACTTTGGTGGTGACTGTAGAGCACAGTAACTCCAGGAGTGGGGTGATGGCGTCTGCATCCAGGGCTGCATATTTCCCTGTGGACCACAGACATTGGGTTTCCCAACCATCTGCATTAAAAGGGCTGTCTTCCCCTGTCCCGCTACCTGGGGTGTCTGAATATCAATGTCATCTGTACCCACCTTCTTCTCGAAACCCATCTTTGCTGCACTGTTACACTGAGTCCAACCCAGGCCATCCATTTAGTCTTTTGCCTGTTCAGTTCTCTCATTAGCCTAGCTATATTACCCTACCCATCCTGCAATTAGCCTTCATAAGACAACATGCACAGTATTTTTTAAGGAAAAATATCAGACATATGTTTATGTGACAGGTATTTCTTGAGCAACTGTTCTTTACCTGGCACAAAACACAGACTGTTAGACACAAAGGTACAGCTTAGGGGTGGGGCTTTCCAACCACTCTCAGAGGAGGCTGGGCACCTGCCCTATGCCCCACCCCCGGAAAGCTGGATTTCCCACATCTTCCATCATTCTGCCCATTCTAACAGCTGTAGACATCTCTATGCTCTATCAATCAGCTCAGGGCCTGACATAGGAAAGAAACTTAGAGACTTGTCTGAGAAAGGGTGACATATCCCTAGGTCCTAGCCTCTCTAGACATTGACTAAAGCCTGATGGGTATCTGGACTTCCAGATCTTCCCAGATAAACTTGGGCTGAGATACCTCTAATATGAAGACAGTAGAGTTCCCTGATCCACATATAATCAGAATTCCCTCGGTGAGAAGAAATGATGGAAAGATGCTGTAGACTCTGAGAAAGCCCAAACCTCTCCTCCTGTGTGTCTCAAATATACTACTGGAATCCATTAGGAGAGCCATATTGATTATAAATCTAAGACCTACAGAGTCATCAGAGAGTATCATGCACAGGGCTGGAGTCCGTGAGCATAGACCAGTCAGGAAGGTCAGATGGCTTTCAGAAGTTATGAGAAGTAAGACAAGAGAATGTCACACCTAATCTATCAGGTGTAGAATCTAGCCTGGGTCTCTTTCCTCAGCCAGTGGTTGGGTGGCTTACCCTTGAAGCTTTCTGGCTGGGAATTCTGACCTGGAGTGTGCAAGGGAAGATATTTCTATGTGTCCTATCCCACAACTTGACAAAAGTAGTTATAACCAAGAAACACAAAACAGGGGGGTGTGTGGAGAGATGTCTCAGAGGCTGAGAGTGGTACTGCTCTGATGTGGAATGTCTTTCTGTACACTGTGAATATGCTTATTATCATTGGTTAATAAGGATGCTGTTTTGGCCTATGGCAAGGCAGCTTAGAGGTAGGTGGGTTATCCAAGCAGAGATAAAAGATGAAGGAGAGTGGAATCAAACAGATACCGCAGGTGCCACCCAGAGAGCAAGATGTAACATTACACAGGTAAAGCCACGGAGCCACAGAGCAAGTCATAGATTAATAAGAATGGCTTAAGTTGTAAGAGCTAGTTGGTAATGAGCCTGAGCCATAGGCCAAACAGTCTGTAATTAATATAAGCCTTTGTGTGATTGTTTGTGACTAAGCAGCTGCAGGACTGCAGGTCTGGACCCCTGGGCTAGGCCGGGCCAGAAACTTCTGGCTACACTGCTCTTGCAAAGGACCTAAGTTCTGTTCCGAGCACCCACATCAGGTAGCTCACAAACAACTGTTTTTCTAGCTCCAGGAGAAGCTATAATTAACATACATGCACATGTGTACGCACATGTACACACACACACACACACACATAACTAAAAATAACAAAATTATTCATTAAAGAAAGAAACACATAAAGTCAAGGGCTTCAGAATCTGCTTCAACTCAGGAATGACAGAATTATAAAGACCAAACTAATTAATTTCAGAATTGTGGTTCAAAGAGACCTGAGTCTGAGGAAAGGTCTTTAGCGCAAGGACACGGATTAGTGTAAAGAAGAGATCCTAATGTGAGAGGTTTGTGAGGAATTCCTGGCAGCCCATTGTGTCCAGGAAGATGAGAGAAGAGGTCTAAAGGTCTAAACCTTGAACCAAAGTTTAAAAGGTCCTCAGTTGGGGGCTGGAGAGATGGCTCAGAGGTTAAGAGCACTGACTGTTCTTCCAGAGGTCCTGAGTTCAATTCCCAGCAACCACATGATGGTTCACAACCATCTATGATGACATCTGGTATCCTTGTGTGAATACTGTATATGTAATAAATAAATAAATAAATAAATAAATAAATAAATAACATCTGGCACCCTCTTCTGTATACTGTATACATAATAAATAAATAAATAACATCTGGTACCTTCATCTGTATACTGTATACATAATAAATAAATAAATAAATAAATAAATAAATAAATAAATAAATAAATATTAAAAGGTCCTCTGGCATAGACCAAGACATAGATTTTGATGGAGCCTAGAGGTCTGGGAGGTCAATACTTGGCCCTTGCCATGAGAAGGAAGCATTTGGAAAGTTCACTATGGATGCTGACAAGCTATGGGTTTTATTTACTCTTCCCTTCTGATTGCACCCACCCAGCTTCAGGAATCCAAAGGGCACCCTTGCCTTACCTTCAGTGGTCACTGCTGCATGCATCAGGGCCCCAGCTGCATTAGCCTGTACCTCCTCCTCAGTGTCCGACAATAGCTCCACCAGGATAGGAATGACGTTGTTCTGCCACACCTGGTTCTTGCCCTCTAAAGGGATGCTAGAGCAGGGAGACGACAGGAGGAGGTAAGGCCTGGGAACATCCCAGAACACACACAAAGACAGGACCTGTGCTGGGAGGGTGGCTTGCTGCCAGCACAAGAGATAAAGAGGTCCAAGGGGAAATGAGCTTCATGCTAAGCCATGCTCACAAATGAAGACATGTTCATTTATGTGGAATAGTAATGCCCAAGGGTGTGACCCACAGCAAGACTGTATGTCTCTACCTGAATTGTTTTCTTTACCAGGGAAGAGCCAGGCTGTTCCACACACCAGTGAGCAGCCTGATGCGGAACAACCACAGGCTCCCTCTCTGTTCCAGCATTACATGAAGTTGTGAATACGAGGGTGGTGAACTTCTTAAGAGTTTCTCAACCATGAGAGGGCCAGCATTATCCTCCCAAAAGAGAAGGGCTTGCTGGCCGGAAAGCCCTCCTCACAGTGTACAAACAGACTTCAACTTGACCGTTGGCTCATCATTTCCATCCTTCACTGCCCACAGAACTCTCATTTTTGCAGATCTTTGAACATCTCAGAGACATAAGTATTTACTGGGAACACTGTTTAGAAAACAGATCTGACAGCTACCTTTCTGTGACACTATGATGCTATTGGCTTTCGGGGGGGGGGGCATCAGTCCTCACCCTGGGGCGATTTATCAAGGATGCAGAGTCCTGCATCCACCTGCAAGACTGCCTTCAGCTCACAAGGCAGGTACTAGTTCAGACACTGAGGTAGGAGCTGAGTTTATCTACCTCGGCACTTGAAATTTGGGAGCAATGTCATTTGGCCCTTAGTCCACAGCAGCAAAGAGAGCAAATCCACTGTGTGGGTGACACAAAATAGTAAGAGGTGGTAATGAACGCAGGCTGATGGGAAGGGCACAGGAGCTGGGCAGAAGGGACACTTGGATAAAGTTCTGTTGTCAGGGCTTTAATGGATGGGGACCTCTGGTCAAAGACCCTATAGTTATGGGTGTGTCTGAGAATACGCATAATAATGAGCATTTCAGCATCCCAGGGGCTGGATCAGGCCCATCAGAAATACTAGCCTGTCCCTCTAGCAAGACTCCCATAGAGAAGAAGGGCAGGATTTAAGGGACAGCAAGGCCTTCCCTCTCTCTTGAACTGAAGAGATGTGGTCACAGGTAGAGGGTGTGTCCTGAATCATAAGACTACTTGCTGGAAGATTCTGGGATTCCTCCATTCTCAGGCCAGGATTTAGACTGTGATCCTAAATGAACTTGAGCGAGTGACTAGAACCTATGCCTCCATTTTCTCATCTTTAAAGGAAGATGTCTCCTTCCTTGGCAGTTGTCCATGCACCGTTGACTTCATAGGCAGTGCCTGGCATGTTTGCATACTTAATGACCACCAGGCTATCATCATTATCACTGGAGTTCGCCCGCTTGTCTTCCTCATGAAGAAGTGACCAGTTAGCTAGGTTTGTTCAGGATAGCCATGAAAGAGAGTTTCCTGGGACATAGAATAAGACACTATGTCACACTAATGCCACCTTGGTCACATTAATGGACACTCTGACGCAGTGTCCTCTTCCCCCCATGGCACGGGAAGTTAGAGGAAGTATGCCTGGGTAGGTGCAATTGGGTTCTCTGGCAGATGTGGCTAGGTAAAGCCCATTGCTGATTCACTGATAGGCCAGGAGAACCTTGATAGCCTTCTCTGACCCTCAGAAGAAACTCAAGGAGGTGGCCACATGATCAACACGAAGCAGACCTTACCTGATGGCAATGAGTGCTCGGGAGGCCTTGCTGCGGATTTGAGGGTTCTCACTAAGAAGCTTCTCCTTAAGACGGGGCACAGCATAGCTGTCTAGAGCCTCAGTGGCATCCTCCTGCAGGCATGGTGCCAGAGTGTCCAAGATGATCTGCTGAATGTGTTCCTCCTCGGTCTGCAACTTCCATACCAGCGAGGAGATCAGGCCACTATTGACAATACCCTGGGCACCTGCAGAATGGGAAAAGGCATTCAAGGCTCCCATTCCCAATGCTGATTGGCCTGCCCAGGTAAGGGGATTGATCTAAGGAGTGGGCTGGATTTCATAGATGCAGTATGCCTGGAGAAGTGAGGCCTTGGAAGTAACAAAAGACAACTGCCTTTGGTTACTTGTGCCTTAAAGGCATCAACCATAGGTCAGAGCAGCCTGAGAAGTTACAGCTCACTGCTGCAGACCCAGGCAAACCCTTACTCTTCCATACTATTATGGTTTGGACATAAAATATCTCTAAAGGTTCGTGCCGTAAAGATTTGGTCCCCAGCAAGCACCTTAGTTGAGAGGTGATTGGCTCATGATGGCATTTACTTCCTTCGTTGGTTTCATCAATGGTCTAATCCATGATTAGTTCATAGGAGGGTGAGCTAATAGGAAGCAGGGTCTACTAGTGGAAGTAAGTCACTAGAGCTGTGCCTTCGAAAACTATGCCTTGCTCCCAACCACCACCTCCTCCCCTTCTTCCCCCATCCCTTCTCTGTCTCACCTCACCCAAACCTCATAAGATGGGCAGCTCTGCTCTATCCTAGCGACTTCATGATGCTCAGCAATGAAGCCACATGAACCTGGACTGAAGTCTCAGAAACCATGTGCCAAAGTAAATCTTCCTCCTTTACACTGATTGTCTCAAGTTATTTTGTCATAGGTAAAGAGATAATCAACCCTTCAGAGTGGTGGGGAAGCACTGGGCTTCCTTTCGAATCCAAACTTTGCCAAAGTGGCTGGAGCCTGGAATAGCGCCTGAGATAGAAAATGTGGGTTGTAAAACACTATGTCACATGCCCCAAAAATCCGTGTCTCCATCTAAAAATGACAGGACTCTAGTCAGGGGGTTTTGAAAATCCCTGGGGCTATTCATGGGCAGGGCTGAACTCATTTCTTTTCTCACTGCTGTGACTAAACACGCAAGTGACATGAGCCCTGAAGGAACAGTCCTTCCAATGGCCACAGGTGGCTCCATAGCAGTGGAAGCACAAACCTGGGATTTCCTTACCAACTCGGGATTTTGCAAAACAGAACACACACACTGGACAGTAATGGGAGAGGCAGGATATAACTTTAAGACATATCCCGGCTGACCCACTAGGCTCTACCTCCTCAACCTCTCTAAAACAGTTCCATCAGCTGGGGATCGAATGCTCAGTTGCATGAAACAGCGGGGAGGAGCATTTCATAACCAAACCCATAAGACATAGAGGCTGATAGCACAGTGAGAAGGCACTCCCCCCCCCAATAAACAGGACCTACCCCTCTCCTTCTGGAGAACCCGGAACCAGGCACAGACAGCACCCGGGAAGCTCCAGGCTATCAGAGCAGCCTTCCCAATTCACAGCAATGAAAAGGGAACAAAGGAGAGAGCTGTTTACCCTGCAACACAAGGGCCACCTGTGACTACCGCCTGGCAGCCAGCCCCTCTGCCAAACCTCTCCAGCAGCCCACTGTGCTCACTACAAAGCCTCCCATCGCCCCTGAGGAGGTGGCCACCAGCAAACATCTCTCTTTGGGTCTCCCCAGTTAAACCCTCTAATTTACTCTAGAGAGGCAAATGAACAAGATAATTAGCCTAAAGGTCTCTCAGTGCCAATTAGCACTAGGGAATTTCCTCTTTGCGGGCATCACCCCAGCTTCCCTTCCTCCGTCCCTGAGGATGTCAGACGGCAGGTGACTGCGGCGGCGATGGGATGAAGATGAGACGTGGGGCAGGGATCTCAGTAGCTCTCACTGTTCCTCACCTTCCTTGATAACCAGCAGCTTCTTTCTGGAGCTCTTAGCCAGCTTCTCCCTGGGGTGCCTGAGTGTAGCAACTAGCTCTACCCATTCCTGCTCAAAGACCTCAGGACAGCCCAGGGAAGTCACTTTGCTACTAACTACTTCAAATGAACTGCTTTTTGTTTGTTTGTTTGGGGTTTTTCTTTTGTTTGCTTGTTTTTCATTTCCCACCCGGACTTCCAAAGCCTAGATTTAATGCTTAAATGTGTCTTATTCTCAGCTGTGCGACTTTGGACCTGTTACCTAACCTCTCTGGGCCTGATTTCCTCAGCACTGAAACGGGCCTTGGTGTTCAACACCAGTAAAAGCTATGCATCCTCTTGATTCTGCCCTGACTTGCACCTGTGTCTAAGCTTCCCAGGAAAGGGGGGCGGGGCTGGTGTCCCTGCTCCCTGAGACTACCAGACTACCGTCTGAATTGAGACAGACACAGGGGAAGGATAAAAGGAGGAGCGACCAGAAAAGTTGGAATATTAGAGGCCAAATCAGCAGCTCAGATTTTTGTTTTCCAGGCATCTGTCTCGGGATACTCCTCCTAGGAATATACTAAGTTGCAAGATTCACACTTAGAGACCAAGGAGTGGGGGGGGAATCAAACACAAAGGTTGTGCCAAAGGTTGTGCCGGGTGTGTCTTTTCTGTTTATTTACATTGCTTCTCTTCAGCTAAAAAAAAAAAAAAAAAAACAAGTGGCAGGCCTAGCTAGTTATAACTCAGGCACAGCCTGGAATGTTAAAGTGGAGAATGGGTTACATGGACCCCAGGGAAACAGTGCAGAAACCCACCTGGCTGCCACCGCCTGAGAATCAGTGAGTCTCGGAGGCAAGATAGGTAGAGACCAAAAAAGAGCCTGCCAGGACTGGTGCCATCTCTAAAGGCCAGGCCATGGGTGGCTGAAAATCTAAAGAGCAGGGCACTCCCAGCCCACAGCAAGGTATCAGGAAGGTTAGTGGAGAGCCAGCTGCGGGGTTGGGGAGGGGTGGGCAGCAAGTCATTAGGAAGCAGGTAACCCTGTGATTCCACAGCTACCATAGGCTCTACCCTACACTGGGCCTTGTATGTAGACTGACTTCTCAGCCTGTTCTTATTTTCTCTAGCAGGGCTACTCAACATTTTTCACCATCTAATTATTCTCAGCAACACAGCTCGCCCATGTGTGGGAGCCCTGAGAGTCAGAAAAGACTCTTGAGTCAGTATGGGAAACTGAGTCATTGTATGGGCTCCCACACCCATGCTTATCTCAGATAATACAATACTCACCACTCGCCTTCTCGGGTGTGAAAAGCTAATCTTGAATTTCTCTGCTGGTTCTTAAGCCAACCTCCTCAATCCTACTCAAAGGCCATTATTAGCTTTGTGACGATCCTTAGCATCTTTGCATGTTTGGTCAGTGCTAGGGGACAAGTTGGTCTTTCCTGGATTCTCCACAGACCTCACATTCCTGTGCCCACCTGAAACTCACTTCTCTCTGATACCTAGCCATTGCCAAAGCTCCAGCCAAGCATCTACCCTTATAAAGCTAGCCCAGTGCTCAGCGCTCTCCCTGTCCTATGACCCCAAACCCCCGACTGGATTGCTAAGGATGGATGGTTATGCTGCTTTCTACCCCTGCTCTATAGCTTCCAGAGTCTTCTAAAAGGGTACAGGCCTATATTCTAGAAATATTACTCCATGTGGAGGCCACCAGCAAAAGACCAGGTGAGACCTCTTTGAGGTAGTTGCCATTTCAGGACCAGGATGCAACAACCATGGTATACACTTCAGGTCTATACCACTCCACTCTGCTCCTCCACCTGAAATGCAGTAGGGGGTAATCTAATTTTTGCATTAGTTTTACCCTCTGCAAAGGGCTGAACTCTGACCACTGAATCTGGAAAACTGCCGAAATAATCACTTATTTCCTACATACATTAACCCTCTGAGGAGTTTACAGTACCCTCTTTAACAGATTAGGAAACTGACTCTCAGCTAGGTCCCAGTCACAGAAGAGTAGCCTCAGCAGAAGATCCATTCCCAGGGAGGTGGTGGGATGGTATCCTGCCTCCAAACCATCTGGCTGGTGGGGCACTAACATGTGGCCGTGGCTCCCCACCTCACCCTGGGCTCTAAGACACATGCTTAGAGTTACAGGCACTACTCTGGTGGCCCCCTGGTCTGAGTCTTTCTAGTATTGGAATGAGGTGCCCCCAGCCGAGACCCACACATGGGCTCCTCCTGATACTGAGCAGAATCTCACAGCCTTGCACTTAGGTGCATTTTGCCAAAGGTCTGATGTCTCTTGGCGCGTCTCCAAAGGGGGCAGGGACTTCGCTGATCTGGTTCCCTTCAGCTTCTCTCTGCTGGGGTGGGAGAAACTCCTAAAAGTGCCCCTACATGCTGCAAAGGAGCGAGCAGAAGAGATGACGAATGGCATGCTGCGCAAACCTCGCTAGCTTAGCCCATCAGCGTTTTTATGCTCCCTAAAGGATTGCTGAAACATCCAAGGAAGCCGGGACCCACGGCACTTTGCAAAGGGTCGGGTGGAAGAGTAGGTTGCCGGGGGCTGAGTTCGAACTCCATTGAGGTAGAGACAAGAGCGCAACAACCAGGGTGCAATGAACCAGGGTTACTATGCTCTCAGGGTGCGTTTCCCGAGATGCTAGAAGTGGCTTTGGCGAGGCTCAGCGCAGTGCAGACCCAGTCGCTAGAGCCAGCAGCGCTTGCGGTACGGCGGCGCGCAGACAGCCTCGGCCCCGCCCCTGACTGTCGTTATTGGACTGTTTGTACGTCCGTCGGCCACTATTGCCCAATGAAAAATGAGCCAGAACTAGTGGTCGGGCGGCAGCGCGTGGTGCGGGGAAGGCAAGCCACAGACCCCGCCTGCAGTTGGCCTGGCAACGGGGCTGCGCTCGCGACTCCGCCCCCTGCCGGCGGCGGCGCGGTGCGGAGCGGGTGGACCCGCTTGCGGGCAGCGCGGGAGGGCGGAGGAGGGAGCCAGGGCGGCGGAGCGTGTGTGCCACCCGCGGACCGGTCACGTCCTCGCGCGGGCGCCGGCACCCGCGTCGTGCAGAACCAGGGCGACACAGCCCCACGTTCGCGGCCCCGCCCCGCCGGGTGCAGCTCGACCGACGCACGAAGCCGCTCCCGAGAGGTGAGTGAGTGAGCGCACCAGCGGCCCCGGCGCGCACAGCTGAACCCTGGGTTGGGGGCGCGGCTGGGGCTCACCCCACCCCCACCCGGGCCCGAGTCTGGGGCCTTTGTGCTGGGGACCCGAGATCAATAGGGCTAAGGGTGCAGAGGCAGGGATGCCCCGCCGGGTAGGAGAGCCGCGAGGGTGGGGTTGTCTGCAAGGGGTGGCCACGGCCCAGACAGGTGCCTGGGGAGGGAGGTACGGCGGCCCTGTGACCCTCGGAAGGACTGGCCTCCGCCTAACGAGATTGGGAAGGGGGCGCCGAGGATGATGTAGAAAGAACCACTGCACGCCCTGAGCAGCTGCCAGTGCGGAGCACAGGCGGGCGACCTGCAGGAGCGACGCCAGGCGGGGGTCTCTCTCCGGGGGGCCAAGGGTGCGGACAGCCGCAGGTGTCAGGAGCTCCGGCGCTTGGCCTTGATAGAACGGGAAGAGAGGGCCCTGAGGCCCGGGTACAACAGCTCACTGTTCTCGGTCATCGCTCTTGCAAAGGGAGCAGGTTCCTTGGAGGCATTTGGAGCCAGAGATGAGTATCGACCTGCTGCGATTGTAATGTGTTGCTGGCTCAATATTTTTTTCCCTTAAAAGGCGGTGGGGTGTTTGGGGAGAGGTGTGAGGGCCTGTGCTCGGGATCCTGCGGTGGATCTATGGGGGTTCTGCCTTTAGGGAGGTGCTGAGCCTGTCTGGATGAGGATGGCAGGAATCTGCCTAGGCCGAGAATTGGGGATCCTGTTACAGAGAGGGAGGATGGGAAAGCAGTGCCGAGTGAGACCAGGGTTCCCTGGAGTCGGAGTCTCAGGGTGGAGGGACCAGTGTGATAACCGAGTTGGCCTTGTCTGGGAAAGGGATTGGGGCAAGACACCTGAGCCCCAACAGGCTCTTTTCTGCCCAAATGGTTTTCCCTGCACTAGGAATCATCTAGTTCTGCTAACCTGGCCCCAGTCTAGAGGAAGCTGCTTGGCCAGATTCAATTAAGCAAACATTTACTGAGTGCTGCCTCCCCCAGGGCCGGGTGCTGAGGTGGAAGGGTGAGAGTGGATTAGGCCTGCCCTCCCAGGATCGATTCACCTTCCTATGGGGGAAACATGACTGTGCTCTGTCTGATAACCAGGTCCTCAGTGTGGTGTAGGGGGCTTGGGAGGGGCTTGAGAGAGATACCCCAGGCTTAGGTCAGACCTGCCTATGGGCAATGTGACATTTGAACTGGAGCTTGAAGGACACAGGCACAGTCAGAATGAGCAATGTGGGCAGAGGGGAGAGAGTGAATGGAGAGTCTGGAGCTGGGGCAGCTGGGTTGGTGGAAGAACAGGGTATATTTGGGGAAAAGTCAGAGGTATGAGGGAGAGGTGTCTGAAAGGCCAGAGAAGCACATGAAGACAAGTGGGCAGAGACACCCCATTGCTTGTTAGGCTGTCTCAGGGGAGCTCACAGCCTCTGTGTCTATAAAAGGGAATGGTTCTGTGACCCCCTAGAGCTGAGTTGTGTTCTAGGAAGAACTTCAAAGACTAGAGAGAGGGCTCCTGGCCACCTGGGTCTGCCCTTACAAGGCACCTTGTCTCTGGTTGACTAACCTACCCAGCCCCCTTCTTAGCCAGGATGTCACCTGCTTTGAAGGAGACAATGTTTAGATGGTGATTCTGGAGTTGAGAAGGGTAGGAGGGACCACTGAGGGACCCAGGAAGCTACAGAGGGCTGCCCCGTGCTTGGACAAGGTAGTGCCCCCTTGCGTTTGCATTCTCCTCTAGACATGAGGAGATGCTGGCATTTGGTTTAAAACACTTCCTGTGTGCTCCTCTAACAGATGCTTTTTTATGAGACGGGTTCTTCCCCCCTAGAAGGCCGATGTCACCTTCTGCCTTCAATTTGCTCTCCTGTTCCCAGAGATGTTCTTGGTTTTCTCTCAGAAGGGCCTAGTTCTTACTCCTCTTGGTAGTGTGCCCACCATCACACACACACACACACACACACACACACACACACAGAGTACTGGCTGAGGCTCAGGGTGCCACAGCAAGAACACAGACTACCTGCCCTCATGGAATATACATGATCTGTGCCTCCTGCCTCACCCTCCAGGGACCTGCCATGGAACTCAGGGTTTAAGTCATAGAGAATGGATTCTTTCTTCTGTCCCCAACCTCCTAGACCATTTGGTCCCTAAAGACTAAAAAAATAATAAAATAAAGTATCAGTTTGTACCTCAAGAGATCTGGGTGGCTGAGTACAGGCATCACGGCCAAGAGACCCCTGCTTAGAGCCTTCTGGGAGAGGGTCTTCTTGTAGACAGTTTGAGAATGTATCTTCAATCTAGCTACTCAGTAGTCTGGTATGTGAACCTTGACACAGTGTGTGTGTGTGTGTCTGTGTGTCTGTGTGTCTGTCTGTCTGTCTGTCTGTGTTAGTCTGTGCTTCCTCCCCTGGAGACAAGGACAGAACATGCCTTTGCCATCTCACCAAAGCTTCAAAAGACCAAAAACACTGGGTTTCTGCAGAGGTGCATGATCTGCTTCTGGCTGTGGCTTGCTCATGAAAACTCTGGAGGAAACAGATAGGCCACTGGTCTCCCAAAGCCCTCAGGAAGGAAACCCATGGTGTATCCAAGCCTGGGGCAGCCTGTGAGTCCTATGCTTGACTTAAAACAGTGTTTAAGGCAAAAGTTAGCTGCAGGCTAGAAGTGGCCACACTGTACTCTACATAGCCTGAGGAGGGCCCAGGAGCACCAAGGCTCTCAATGACCTAGAACCATTAACTTCCGTGTAGACATCACAAGCCATGGAGACAGGCCCTTGTTCAGGCCATCTTCTCTGACCCTTCTCGTCTATAAAGAACTGACAATGCCGTCCTTGGTCCCCACATCAGCCATCTACTTTATTGCCTTCACACTGGAGAAATACAAGAGAAGAGGCAAGAAGGTGTCAAGTTTGATGTTAGCCTGAGCTATATAGCAAGACCTGTCTCCAAAGTTCAAAGTGGAAGGACTGGGGAGGAGGGTTCAGTCAGCAAAGCTCTTGACAGTCAAGCATGAGCACCTGAGTTCATCCCCAGGACCCACACTAAACACACACACACACACACACACACACACACCAAAAACAAAACAGAATAGGTGGTGAGATGCATACTTGTAATTCCAGTGTTGAGCATGGGCAGCAAAAGCAGGCAAGTCCCTGGGGCTAGCTAACCAGACGGTGTAGCCTAATCAGGCAAGACCCAGGCCTGCAAGAGGCGCTTTCTCAAAACATAAGGTGGGTAGTAACACCCAGAGACATACCCAGAGATACAACATGTGAGGTCATCTTCCAGCCTCTGTGCATGTGCAGGTGTGTGTGTGTGCACATGTGTACCCACACCACACACACATAAACATGCTCATATGTACACATGAAAGAGAAGAGTAGATGGCAGGAACCCAGTGCAGGAATATGGGTAGGTAAGACTGGGTCTTAAGACTGGGTCAGGTAAGGCCAGAGGACCTTGGCACGTTAGAACAGAGGAGGATCTGGATCCGGTTGGAGTTTTGAAAAAGGGCACCGCTCTAAATGGGAGAGAAGCGTCAAATACAGGAAGCCCTTGATTCCATCCCCACTACCAAAGAGCAATGATATTATAAGAAAAATAAAAAGAGTGGGCTAGGATAAAACTGTGAGGCCCCTTTGGGGCTGGGCAGTATTCCAGGCACGGGACTGGAGATGGGTAGAAGAGGCAATGAGTGGGTATGAGTCACATGGGGGCTCTGGAGTTTTACCTGAGCCTGTAGAAGGACCCAGCTGGCCCTGGCTAAGGAAGGAGGCTCATGGTGACTCCTTCAGGAACAAGAGACTTGGAGATCTGATGAGAACCTGGCAGGTAGTGACCATGATGTGGTCAGAGGAATCTTTGGCATCAAAAGTGTTCCGGGAAGCTGTGAGCCAGTGAAGTCACTGAAGGTCCAGTGTGGATAGGATCTGAGAGGATGAGGCTAGAGTAGAAGAACTGGAAAGCTGAGGTGAGAACACTATTGTAATGGTCCTTTAGGAAACTGGAGAAGGCGTCCCAAGGATTGGGGGGAAGGGGCTCCATTAAGCACTGGGGTTGAAGTGTTGTGGGAGGCTGTGGCTACACAATTAATTGGGGCCTTGGTAGGAAATTAGTAAGCATTTCAAAATGGCCACAGCTTAGCATTAGGCTTGACTGAGGGACTTGTGTAAACCACCTATGTGTATGCCCATGAAGCGGACCTACTTATGGAGACTGTAGGAACAGGGCTAGGGCTGTGGTGGGCAGAGAAAGGGGCCTAACAACAAGCAGTACAGTGATGTGTCTGCCGCCCTCGATCCAATCCTTTCTTCATCCTCCTGAGTGGGTAGATTAGCCGTGTGGGGTCAGTCAGAACTAGCCTGTGATCTTGTCTTTCATCTCCTGGCTAGGAACCCAACGCCACACGTTAGGAATTGCTCCCTGTGTGTTCTCATTTCCTTCCCCCCCCATCTTTGTCCCCGGTGGCCACTAGCCACTCCAGACAGCAGGAGGCACATCTGGAAGCCCAGCCACAGTCAGACCTGGGGCAGGTGTGGCTGGCAGCCTTGTACAGTGGCTTCCGTGAATTTGTCTTTTTTTTTTTTTTTTTTCCCCGCAGAAGCCTGCTACATCACAGAGTTTTGAGTTATTCACTTCTAAATTAAGGTATACGTCTCTTTTAGAGACGTCCCTGGAGAATCCATCAAAACGTGCTAGGTAGCTAGACTGTCAGAAGCCGCAGTTGCAGGGAGGGGCCTTTCGATGTCAAACCCAGCATTCCTTCTGATAGAATTCTACTAAAGCAGATCCTGTCCCCAGGGCTCCTGTGGCCATGGCCATGCTGGGGTGGGCTGTGGTCAAAGCAAGCCTTGAGAGGAAGACCCCTGTTCCTAGGGTAGAGAATGACAAGACAGGACTCCTGGATGGGCCTGGCCTGAATCCTGATCCCTCAGAGTGGGTGTTCCTGTGAACCACAGATGTCATAGTCCTATTCCGTGTTATGTCAGAGTGGTATAGACTGATGTCTTACATTTCCCTAGAGCCCAGATGTAGACATTCCCAAGGAGGACATCCCAAATCTGCCATGGATTTCATGACCAGCTGTCTTCTAGGGGGCAGGAAATGCTTCTTATTCCCTCACAATCAGTGCTGTGTAGGAAGGACATGTTTTTACCTCAGTTTTAGCTGAGGAGACTAAGACCTGATGGAGTCTTTAGTGCCTCAGTAGACCCTGGACGCCAGTACACTTGCAAAGCCAGGTTCAGGAAGGGCGTTAAGGAACCCAGGATTCTCAACCGCATGAGAATAGCTCAACTTTCCTCCTCTGTAGACTGGCTTTATCCCACAGTTGGTCACAGAAAGCATCCTGGATGCCACCTGACTGGACATGTGGACCTGGAGCCAGAGTACACCCCTGCTGTTAGAGCTGTTAGGCTCTGGTCTCTGTTCCAGCCATAGCGGTGGGTTGCAGCAAGCCCTGAGCTTTTCCCATCTATCACTTTTATTCTGGCTCCATAGCTGGTGAGGGGTGTGCAGCTCTAGGACTGAGCTTCTTTCCTTCACCCCCTTCCCCTGTTGGGCCTCAGTTTCTTTTTCTCTAAAGGGACAAGAGAAGGAAGTGGATCAAGAGGTTCCTTGTAGGCTAACACCAGGGCTCATCCCCTACGGGGCACTGAGGGTCCACTGACAGGTTGTGCACTCAGTAGAGAAAGCATGGACGCTGGCCCTCACCCACCATCTCTCCGCTTTCTCAGATCCTGCCTACAGTGAATCTCTTCCCTCTAACTGCAGGGTTGTTTGACTCCTGGCATCACTATTGCAGGCCAGGTTGCTCCACAGGGCAGAATGGGCCTCACAGTTGCTGTTGCTTTCACTCAGGGTTCTCACACGGGGCCACACACTGAGAGAATTTTCACATCTCTGACCCCATGCTTGCTTGAGTCTCACTGGGACCTCGCTGTGTTATTCACATCCCAGGCGTGCGGCTGCTCCCCTCCCACTTCTCCTGTTCCTCCTTGTCAGTCACCGAAGTCTGACCTATTTGTTTCTTTCACTTGCTGTTTATTGTTTCTTATGTCTGAATGAAAGGTGTGTGAGGCATAGACGTTCCTTGGCGTTTGCCTATGAGAAAAATGACACCCAGGAAGCCTGTTCTTGAGGAACAACTCCTGGTAAACAGATGCACCTCAGACTGTCCCTTTGAGTCTCTTACTTACAGAGGGTTGGCATGTGCCAACTGGTGTGGAGAATGGTGGCCCTGGCTTTACCCCTTTTCTCCTAAGAGCAATGTCTTTGTAACTTAGCACCTACCAGAAACCACTAACCGGGTCCCAGCAGGCCTGGCCATAGATCATGTACCAGACAGAAAAGAGTCAATTGCCTGGCTTCTCACACTAAATGCCTCAGACTGACACTTGGTCCCTTGGTGATGTGGTGATGTGCCTTAGTGGAACCTTGATCAAAGGAGAAGTGGGATTTATACAGAAGTAGCACACCAGAGGTAAAACAGGACAGAAGGAAAGAGACACAGTCCGGGCTAAGTAGCCTTTCTAGGCCCCAGATCTGGACACAGCCTATCAGGTCATGTCAGCAGGGCTGCTCTTAGCAAGAGAATCCTGACACACTCCCCTCCCTCCATCCCCACCTTAATTTCACCAGCTTTATCATTAATTTGCTTTATTAATATTTATTGTTTTGGTGGTGTTTTGCTCTACTGAGGGTACTTTGCACATGCTAAACCTTTGCACATACCAGGAAAGCACCCTACCACTGAGCTAGCACACCAGCCCTCCCTGATTCTAAACCAGAGGCTCTGGACTGGGTCAAGGGTACAGAAAGTTTTCATGTCTTCTTGCAGATTCAGAGTGGCTGCCAAAAGCATGCTGGGACAAAGAGGACGACTCTGAGACTGTGCCATATCTCAGAGGGGAAACAGTCATGGCTGGTTAGTGATAACCTGTAAGAAGTTCACCTGGCAGGGTTAAAATGGGCTGGCCAGCAGCTAGCTAGCCCATGATTACAGTCTGACTGTTGCCCATCAGCTTTAACTCACCCCCATAGCTTCTTACTTGGGATTGTGGTGCACACACATACACTCACACACATACACTTGCACACACACTCACACACACACACACAGAGAAGGACTCACTGTTCTCTTCACCATTCCTTTTTTTTTTTTTTTTTTTTGCATCTGGCCTCTCAGAAGCATCTTGGCCATTATTGTTGACCGGCCCTTCTGTCAGCTGATGTCTTGACCTCTTCCTGCCCTGTAGCAGCCTCACTGTGTGGACTATGCAAGTGAATGAAGAACTAGTGGATGAGACAGACCACTTAGCGAGGCCAAGGCTCCTCCTGGGCATACATCTCATCCCAGTGTGGAACCCCATTCCAGTGTGGAACCCCAAGAAGCCTGTCTGTTTGAGTGGAGACCAGATGGTCATCGTGGTGGATCGTGTAAACTGGAGATTTCCACAGAGGTTTTGCAGGAGTAAGGATATCATGGGAGAAAGCAAAGTGACCAGAGAATAACAAAGTGTGTGAGCCCTAGACTCTGAGAGACTCAGTGCTCCTACCTAACCCATGGAGTGAGTGGCCCACCCAGGGTAAAAATGGAAACCTCTGAAGATTCTCCTAGATGAGGGTTGGCAAGATGGAGTTACAGCCTTTGCCCTGTCTTCATTAGGTTCTAGACCTCCGGTGAGAAATAGCTTGACCTGAAATGGTAGTGTGTACCCTTCTGCCCTGCACCCATGCTGGGGTTGAGTGGGCAGAGCCAGGTGAAAGGGTGGCTCTGAGACAGGGAAGCAGTAGTCTGTCTGTGAGGGTGGGGGTTTGTGCTGGCCTGCCCCTGTGCCTCCCCCACCCCCAGCCCCACTCTTCATGCCATGGCCTCATTGGCCTTAGTGGCCCCAGCTGTATGTGTGCTCAGACCTGCCCACCCTCCGTCTATCTCCAACTGCCCTGTGGACTGACTTCCAGGAGCCACACGTCCATCCCTGCCAGTGAGTGTGGGTACAGATGGCCTGTCCGTCATCCAGACGTTCCCTGCAGAAGAGTTGCCCCTCACCCACTCTGTTACCTCTGATATGCACTGCAAACATATTTCTTGATAAATGCTGGGAAGAAAAATAATTAGATAGAATGTTGCCTCTATTATCCAATTTCTGATTAATCAAACTCTCTTTGTCCTCGGCCAGAATCTATTCATTTCCCTTAAACACTGGGCTGGTGCCAGGCATCGATTTCCTCTGCGATAACACCATGCACGCGCATGCACACACACATACATATGCCTTGCCAGCCTGCCCTGCCCTGTAGCTGGGACTGCACAGAGGTTTTGATGGGGTCCCTCCTGTTCCCCAGTTACACCTTCCTTTTCTAAGGAGCCTCTTCAATATATACCAGCACCCTCCTCCCTGCCCCAGCCCCAGTTCCTGGGGTTCCTTGGATCACCACACACACACACACACACACCACACCACACCACACCACACCATACCACACCACACACACATTCTTGGTATCAGGTTATGGGAATCTTTTGAGTCAGAATACATTACAGCCCCTGGCCCTTAGCCTCTAGTCAGAGATTCTAAATCTGATGACTCCCCGACAGGGCAGGGCAGCATTGCCATTGAGGGGAGGGATATTCAGATGTCCCGTCTCCCATCCCTCCCTCAGTCACTTCATGCTGCTTAACATTGTGATAGGAAAGAAAATGGTGCCCACCGTCCGTGAGCTATGCAGTGATGTGTTATAGAGAGTGTGAAGTAAGACTTGGATATTTGGGTCAGCGTGGTTGGTTTGCTTGTAAATATGCCTGGCAGGGTAGAGACGTGGGAACTACTGGATGTAAGATGTCTCTGAACCAAATTTCACAGACTGACACAGAAGATAATGGAGAGTGCAATTGTCGTGAGTTGAGAGGGATCCTTGTGTGAGAGAGATTACCAGAGAGATGAGCAAAGGGGTGAGGAGGCAGCCACAGAGTGTGGCACAGCAGAGCCCTGGGCCCTGGCGGGACCACAACCTCGGCTCTGAACCAAAATGGCAAGGGACAGAAAGAAGGCTTCGGGCACAGGAGTCGCCAGCTGCCTTGGGTCTAATAAGAAGCCCTGAGCTGCTGGTAGAGCAGCAAGTCCCTGGGGCTGCTGACAGCGAGGGCACCTTCGAGGTCGCTGCTGCCATCCTGGTGACAGACTGAGTAGATTAAGCTCAATGACCAGGTTAAGGACAGAGCTAGAAGGCTAGCAGAGGGGCCCAGTCCTGGCCTGAGGCACCCCATTAGAAAGGGGGTAACCTGGAAAGGGCCCTGAGCATGTTGTGCATGTCAGTGATTTCCAGACCGTTTGCACGGCTGCTGCAGCAGGGCCACGGAGCCCTCTTTTATGAAAATGCTTGTGTTGGTCTGGCTCTTCCTCAAAGTGGACTGCAGTGGGGCTCTTCTCCCTCCTAGGCTCCCCATATGGTCCACCTAATGCTCTTCCATGGCTGGAACTACACAGGACTTAGCATCTTCCCTGATCCTGCTCTGAGCCCCCCTCCCCCTCCCCATTCCCCTGAGAGTTTCTCTGGGGTGTTCTTCTCCCACTGGCCATAATATAAGAACACTCCACTCAGTCTCTGCCTCTTTTTTTGTTTGTTGGTTTGGTTTGGTTTGGTTTTGGTTTTTCAAGACACGGTTTCTCTGTGTAGACCTGACTGTCCTGGAACTCACTGTGTCTACCAGACTGACCTCAAACTCAGGTCCATCTGCCTCTGTCTCTTGAGGACCACACCAAGAGGTTATCACCGAGGTTCAAAAGTAACTAGACTCTTACAGGACTGACCTAGTGCTAGCCCAAGAACAGATGCAAAGGCCTTGGGCCACAGGACTCAGGCAGTTCTCAGCACTGACAGCGTGCACAATTCTGGGCCCTTCTAAGACCTGTGGAGGGTCCCAGCATCAGCACCCGGCTCACACTTGCTGTGGGAGCTGAGTCTGAACAATAGTAAGCTTAGATGGGTCTGGAAGAGGACTGTGGGACAGAGCAAAGAAGAACGGGAAACAGGTACATAGGAGATGCACCTTACCTTTCAAATAGGAAAGAGAAGAAAGGGGCCTCTGGAAGGAGCCAGGCCTCAAGAATTCATCCCGAAAACGTTGGGTAGCAGGGTTAGATTATGGACAAGGGCAGGAATCTGTAGAGGTCCAATATAGTGACATCGGATTATCTTCCCAACCTAAGGACTTGATTAAACCAGCAGCTAACCTCCCCCAGGCAGCTCACCATTTAATGTGGCTCTCACTAAAGGCCCTACCTACCTCTTAGCTGTCGTTTTCTCTTTTTCCCCCTTTTCCTCCATAGCTCGAATTCTTAATTTTTACCTCTTCGGTCCTGGCCAGTTTTGCTTCTGAGGCAGTGTCCTCGGTGAAGCTATCACCTCTTGTCTGGTCAGCCTTGGTGGCTGTGGGCCAGAGGATTACACATGTGGCTGGCCAAAGTCACAGGGATACAGGAAAGGGCCTCTCTAGTGATCTCACCTTCCTTTAGCAGTAGGACACCAATAGGCCACTGTGACCTGCCTAGCTGTAGCAGAGCCATTGGTTGGGTTAGGGGCTGTCTGGGGTCGAGGTGTCACTGTATACAGACTCGTATACTACCTAATACCTACTTAGACTCTAGCAGAGAGAGAGAGAGAGAGAGAGAGAGAGAGAGAGAAAGAGCGAGCATTTGGAGATGGCAAAGGAGGACCTGCTGCCAGTTTGCAAGCCAGGGTTATAGGGGCAACATGGAAAAGCTAACCCAGTCGCTAGGGTTCTAGTGACTTTGTTTGCAAAAGTATCCCAGACGTAGTCATGCTTTTGCTAAGCCAAATCAGTAACACCCGCATTTTCTATCATTTTTTTATACACTTGCAGGGTTTGTGATAAATGCAATGCAAAGTCATTTGCAAGCCTTATAGAAGACTGGTGAGCAGAGCCTCTGTCATCTCTCCCCGAGTGTATGGGAGTTCCCCGTGCTCCCTGTAAAGCATCCCTCCCTCTGTGTTGGCCTGTGTCCATGGCAGCACCCAGAGCGGTGGGTAGTCGGCCGGCACCCCTCACCACGTTTCCCCACCCCGTGAGTCAGCTGTGTTTGCCCCAAGTCTGTCTATGCCAGTTGTCCTTATTATAATTACATCCTTGAATATTACATAAATGAGTAGAAGACAAATATCAAGGGGGCTTCTGTGGAATTCACAGTGGCAGATTTGCAAGTCCTCAAGAGCTGGATGTTGTTTGCTTTGGTGTGGGTAAGACACTTTTAAGTTTGGGCACAGGGAGTAATAACAACCTAGGGTTTGAATTGCAGCTATATTTTTCGCCACACCGGTGTTGGAGAAAGTACACTGGGTGTCATACAAGGTGTGCTGCTGTGGTTAAGCAAGGACACTACCAGCAGCTCCAGAATCAGAGCCCGGGCTTCAGGGAAAAATCTCAGCCTCTGCACCAAAGCATAGGTATGTACTCATATCTGTACCAAGTGACAAGGAGGCATTTAAAGTGCTTAGCTTTTATTCCTTGGCCTTCTCCATAAATCACTTCTCATTAAAGCAGCAAGCCAACAGCCCCATCTTCGATATCAATGTTTGGTGATTAATGCGTATCAGAAATGCATCTTAATAATTTATTACATTTAAGGTTGGTCTCCTCGGTTGCGAGTGTCTGATGTGTGTTTTGTTTGCAGAGGGGATGTCATTCTGCTTGAGAAGATGTGAACTGTGAATACAGCAGACGTAAGGCTGAGAGGGCACTGCTTGGTCCTATATAAGAGCTCCTTCCTGGGAGCCTTAAAGCCCCTTTTCTCCAAGACAGGAGAGGCGAGGCTGCCAGGGAGAGTCTAGGGACAACGTGAAGGGAAGAGACTCCTGCCTGGAAAGTGGGACAGAGGTCCAGGAGCCAGGAGGAGGGGAGGACTCAGGTCTGGAGGGCAAGGACTGAAAAAGGACCCGGACAATGAGAAGAGAATGGGGTAAGGGGAGGGACAGAGCACTCAGGGCTAGGACCGGAAGACTAGAAAGAATATGGATGAGGACTGGAACAGGGACCAGGAGGAAAAGACTCCAGTTAAAGCCTCGAAAATCAGCAAGAAAATATGGCATGAAAGTCCAGGGACCAGGGAGAAGGGGACCCGGGATGAGGGGGTGCCTGGTGTAGAATATATAGTCAGTAATTAGCTCAGGCTGGAAGGGCTGTATGGTGGGGAGCGAAGGGCAGAGATTTCAGGAAGAGGACTTCTGCCGACATGAATGAGGGAGCTAGAAATGTCTAAGTCTGGGGTCTTCACCGGACTGGTCTCCTATTCAGGAAGGATGGCTGTGATACTCATCTAGGGGGATGTATAGGAATCAGGAGCCAAAAAGTCAGAGAAGCAGATCGAGGGACCCTGGAATCTCAACAAAACCAGGTCCCAGGACATCCAGGAGGGTCGGTGTGCCAGCAAGGGCCCCAGGGCCAGAGGCCGGTATGGACTTGATGTGTGACTCCCTCCACCACAGGCTCCTAAGCGGGGTCACATTAGGTAATGTACTCCAAAGGGAGTACTGGGAAGCTCCGAGCTCTGTGCAAACATCTTTCAGTATTGGACCATCTATCCATCCATCTGTTCTGCAAATCTTTTCACAGAGCACCTGCTTTGAAGGAAACGGAGCTGGCAGTGGGGGAAGGGGGTAGAGCAGAAGCCCAGATAAGCCCACACTGGGGATCTCAGGGAAGACCACAGTCATGGTGTAGTCAGGAAGGGTAACAAGGCAGGACCCAGGAGCCCTGAGGCCAGGAAAGGGCCTTTCTGCCCTTCCTTCCTGGGGCAAGATCCATGGAGCCAGCATCACACTGCACTTTCATAAGCAGTCTGGAAAATGTCGTGTGTGATAGACACTGTGGACCTGAGGGTGTGAAATAGAACCTGGAAGGCAGAAACTTTTTTTTTTTTTGGTAGAGTTAACAGGAAGGAAGAGGTGGTTTTCTCACCAGAGCAGTTTCTTGGAGGAAATCCCTGCCCTGTCCAGTGTCACTGGCGTCAAGGCAGGCAGGGGTTTTTATCTCTTTTGGGAAAGATGTGGCTTGTGGTCCCCAAATACATATTGTATCAAAAGCGTGAATGAACTCAGACCTTTCCTGCAGTCACACTGTGTGAGGAAGAGGCACAAAAGAAGCCAGAGCAGGCTTTATGGGCATAGCTGTGACTAACACCACTCGGCAGTGGGCCCCAAGAGAGAGCTGCCCTTAATCCTAAGGCTCAATAAGAGCTGAACAGCCACTGTTCAGAAAGGAAGCTTCACCTAGGACAAAAGGGAGCATGTGCCCCTAGCATCCAGACGAGTGTGGGCTCAGCTCTTAACTGCACTCACTCTCAGCACACGCACTAACTCTGCTCAGCCTTCCCAAGGTAGTGTCCACTTGGCATCATACAGTGTAACGGGGAGGGACATAATACCAAAGTGCCTCTTCCAAATCCAGAGAAACTGCTGCTCTGGGAACCTGGTGACACCTGTGGCATCCCACTCCTGCATAGCCCTACCCAAGAACACTCACCCCGTCCAGCACAGTTTCCTACCCCTGGTGTTAGGTTCTTCAGAAGCCCCCTACCCTTTTGGAGGGATGCTCTCAGACTGTGAATCCTATCTCTGAGGCGTGGGGATAATCTCCAGATTGCCAGCAGTCCCCTTTTGCTGTGAGGTCAGCCATTCTTCATCATGTCCCTCCCACTGAGGTGCTGGTCTGTGTCAGGAATGGTCTGGTTATCTTCCAACCATAACATGGGTTCCTTGGTACACAGACTCGGCTTGTTCTCCCCATGTCCCCCTGCTTGGAGCAGAGCAATACATACTGGGGCTCAGATCTGAGAGGGCCTGATGTGAAGGTGAGATGTGTTGGCTCACTTGCCACATGGACCTGAGAGTGGAGAGCCTTAGGCCCCGGGCACAGATGTAAATGCTAAGCAAAGCAATGGAGGGTGTCTTGCTAACCATGTGAATACAACCGGGCAGGAAGAGGGATGAAGAGGAGTCTCTAACCTAAAGACAGGTGCAAGTGTTGACACCACAGCCCAGCAGTCTTATTCCATAGAAGGATTACCCAGCCGAGACGAGCCCAAGCCTTCTGTACATCCCATTTGCATCTCCAGAAAACAGTGACTTGACTCCCAAACTCAGCATCTCCATCTCTAAGCAAGAAACAGAGAGGCTACCAAAGCATAGGAGGTCCTGTGCTAGCCTTTCTTGTGAGGAAGGTAATTCTTTTTACATCTCAGAATCTTTTTCCTTCAAGGAGAAAATCCCAGTTTAGTGCCAGCCTGGCCCTCCCCATCCATCCAGCAGGCACTAATCCTTGCTGTTGAGCAAACAATGAGTGGCCTCACCTGGCCCTTCTGCAGACAGGAGTCCCAGGCTAGCAGCAAAAACATTTCCTTCACATTGTATATTCCAGATAATTTCTATGATGAATGGCTCTGGCTTTTCACTTAAAAAGTTCTTCTTAAAGTATGCTTATATATATGTATGTATGTGTGTGTATATATACATAAATCCATTTCGATAAAAACATTGTAGCAGGTTATACCTAGATGTGACCAGATTAGGAATACAGGATGGGGTATAGAGGCTGGCTGGGGGTTGATTAAAGCTGAGTTCTAGACCCTCTTGAGGAAGTCACCTCTTTTTTTAAACCTCTACAAAGTCATGGACAAACCCCTGTGATTATTCTTACGCATGTGCAGGCGTAGATGAGAGTAAACAGGTGTGGGATGGAAGTGTAGCTGTCCACCAAGTGTCTGTGACGACAGGCTTCTGGGCTCAGTTTCCCTTAATACCTGCTAGGTGGCTCCAGCTGCCCAGGGAGGCATGCTGCTGCAGATTACTCAGTAAAGCCCTGGCTTGGTTCCACTACCTTCTCCCCAGGCCCACTGTCTTGACTTCCCTGGGACAGACACGCCCAGAGGCCAGCCCAAAGCTGCCATCCATTTTCTGATGGTCCAGATTCAGCATGAGGCAGTGTTCAAGAATACACACAAGTGAAGCGGATTCATTAAGAGATTCTACTGGACCAGGGCCAGACAATTACAATAACAGGTGAGGACAAGATTACATACAGATCTGGCTGAGGAGAACAAGTCCTAGCCATTGAGGTCTTAGCTTCTGAGATCTACTTTGTATTGGGTGAAGAAGGCTGAGATGGACAGAGAAGGGAAAGAGAACCAGCTAGAGGGCCAGAAGAAGACTCCTCCTGAGGTCTGGGCCAGGCTTTGGACAAACCTAATAAGAACTTCCCCACCTCGACAGGAAAGAAATAGAGGATGTATAGTGTTTGAGCCGAAGCAGAGAGTGTGCATCTAGTTAAAGGCAGACGTGAAGAGGCAGGAGAAAATGTTTCCGAATTAAGATGGCAGGAAACTGGTTATCAATGGCAGCCATGGGTACAAGCTTTTCCGTTTTCTTCTATTTCTAAAGTAAAGCCACGGTGAGTTTCCATCCACTTAGGGACTTCAGCTCCCAGGGTTAAGCAAGAGGTGTGTTGGTGTGCTCGTTAATGGATTCATTCATTTTGAGACAGGGCTCACTATATAGCTAGCTTAAGCTGGCCCAGAACTCATGAGCCTCTTGCCTCAACCTCCTGGGACCATGCTGGGACCATGTGTCTGTAGCCACAGGCTTCTGGGCCCTGCTTCCCCTGGTGGGCCCTGCTGCTCAAGGAAGCATGCTGCTGCCATAGACTGCACAATGAAGTCCTGGCTTGGTTTCAATACCTTCTCTGCAAGCCCACTATCTTGACTTCATTGGGACATACTCTCCCAGAGGTCAGCCCAAAGCTGTTCTCCACTGTTCAAGAACACACACAAATGAAATGATTCATAAAGAATTCATTCATGGCATGTGTACTACCACGCCCAGCTGAGAACGCATGAAAAGAAATGAATGAGCTCTGTTACCCTGAGGAAGCCTCCTGGCCAGTGAGTTGAGCAACCAGAGACCAGCAGTGTGTGAACTGCCCGGGTGCCAGCCTCAGGGAACCTCTGATGCACTGTCCCTGATGGTCCTTGCAGACTGAGGTATGGTGTGGCTGCAGAGCTGAAGCTTCCTCCCTTTTGTCTGACAGCCTGATGTAAAAGAAAGACCTGGTGAGCTCAGCTTGCCACCCCTCCACATTACGGCATGGCTGTTGGGTGCCAAGGGAACATAGGTGGAGGAGCTGCCACTGACAGGATTATAAGTGAGTGGGAAAGTCCAGTGGACAGTATGGGCAGTGCTGAGAATCAGAACAGGCCAGGATCAGACACGTGCAAATATCCCCCAAGCAGCCTCCATGGATTAGAGGGACTCCATGATAGGGATTCCTGATTCCACCTGAAGACCTGTGACCACATGGAGACTGGAGATACCCCAGGTCAGATTTCTTGCTTGGGGGACAAGACATTGGGACTCCTCATGCACTCGAGGTGTATGGTATTTAGGGACATTTAGTAAGTAGCCCAAAAGCATTTCAGGATGTAGCCTCACTGCCTTGCTTTATCCTGGGCCTTGGCTATTCACCACCTTTTGGGGTTCTGTTCACTGTAGCTAACAGCCTTTGGTCTCAGGTATGACCATTTTTCTATTCATTCAGCCTAAGTATAAACCCTCAGGGGGGTAAATATCTTCCCGGCAAGTAGCTTTGTGTTGTGGGGAAGTGTCTGTGCAAATCCATTGCTGTCCTGGACCTGCTTTTCTGGTGGTCCTGATTCAGCATGAGGCAGGCTTTCCTGAGGGACTAGGTAGGGATGGTATCAGGTAGCCAGGGGTCTGAACAGGTAGGGCTGGACTGCTCGTCTGTGAGAAGCAAGGATATGGTAATGAGGGATGCTGGCCTGTGTGTTGATAGATACCTTCCCACCCTACGGTCACCTGCCTTGGACAAAGACACTTGGTGACTTGCATCTGATCCGCCTTGCCATTGCTCTTGAGGGGACAGCTCACTGTTGCAGAGGCAATCCTGAGAGAGGAGCTCTGGGGACAGCCAGGGGTAGGTGCAGACCAGGAGCCGACACAGCCCAGCTCTTGTCTTTGTGGTTTCTGACAGCCATGGCTATGGGTTTTGTACTTTCCGGAGTCCTAAGCCTGGGATGGGGTGTGGCAAGCTTCCAGGGACTATATACAAGCTGTATGTATAGACCAGAGAGAGCAACAGTAATGGTGTAGAGGGTGTCCAAGATGCAAAGATCCTGAGAAAACGGACACTGTCTGTAGCTATGTCTCTGGCCTGGTATCTTTTCAGGACAGAGAGGGTCCCGTATAGGAAGGGACAGTGTACAATGAAGGTAGGCATGATTGAGACCAGTGTGGAGCTTGTAAAGAGCTGGGGGCCAGAGAAAGCTAGCTATCCAAAACTGCTGGGTAAGGGTAGGGTTGTCATGCTATCCAGGCCTCTGGCTGTGTGCATCTGATGGAGGGTTGGGATGGACTTGCTGATACTGACTGACTCATACAGTCCACACATCTGTCCGGAGGCCTCACACTTCGAGGAGAGTTTACTGTTCCCCCCGGTGCCTGCCACTTTCTCTTAGCAATGGCCCTACCTCTTGACCTTGCTGGACAGTCCGTGGGATATTCCATCTTCTCCCTACAGCCATCACTCCATCACTGCCATGCAGCTTTTGTCTTATAGAACCACCTATAGTATCTAGCCATCACGCCCACTTGCCATTCAGCCTTCCTCCGCATCATGGCCCTGTCACCTGGAATCCGTATACTGGAGCTTTCCCCCAGCTATTCTAACCCAGTGGTAGCATCCGATTCCTAGATAGCTTTTGATCTGCCATTGGACTGTCACTTCAGCTGTCTTTCCATCCCCTCCACCTTTTCACCAGCATTTCCCTCATCCCCAGATGCCTGCTGTCTGCATCCTCTACCATTTGATTGCAGTCATTTAGCACCTGCTAGGAGGCCAGGCTTGCCCACTTTTGCAGACTTGCTGGCTGTGCATTCACCTTTGACACCCCCCCTCCTAATGGGAGCTCCATTTTTACAATAACATTTGACACCTTGTCACTTTCTGCTGTTTATGCCCTGTCTGTGATCTGCCTTCTGTTGTCTTTACTCGAGCAAATTTAGGGACTTGGTCTTTGCCTTTTCTGGTGCACAGACACCATAAGTTCCAAGGTCGAAGCCACAGCTTCATATGCAAGTGTGAGATAGTGCACTGGCCCATTCTTCTCCATTGGACCACAGCTGATCCCTCTTGTCCATGGCCACCTTGCTTTGAGGATACCAGGAGGCCATGTGGAACTGCACACAGATACACACCTACCCCATCCCATGGAACAGCTGCATCGACAATATTTAAGCAGGAGCGAACACACACACACACACACACACACACACACACACACACACACACACACGTCACTATCACAAACATGCATCTGCACACATAGCTTCAAACCATTTTCTTATTCCTCTCTGATGAAGAAAAACCAAGAGCCCATCTGGGCTTCTCTTCTTCCATGCCCCCCTCTTCCCTAATACTTTTCTCCTATGAGGCCCTTTGATATCCCTTCGGTTCCACAGTGACTGTATCTCATCTCTCCTGTCCACACCCACACATTCCAAACCTTTATACAAGCCTCTCTGCCTGGTACTTCTGTTATTTCTAGCCATACCCAAGGACACTGTGCTGGTAGATCCTGGTTTCACCCTGGGAACTCATGAGCGGTTAGTTTCTGGGCCAGGAAACATCATTAGATGTTTAGATGTCTAAACCATTTCGAGCACTGCTGGGTTTCTGTATCCATCATCTCCCTGTTCCACTGCTCTGGCACTCACCAAAGTGTGACCAGACTAAAAAAAATTCTGGGTAGGGTCATCAGCATTTTTGCTTTGGGTATGTGATGCCCTGGTGATCTAGCATAGGATGACTTTACCATGCCTTTCATGTGACGGTTGCTTGCCTGTGTCCCCATGGCGTGAGCTCACTGCTTGACCACAGTTTCCCCTTTATTTCCTGATTGTCCTCTAGAAACCCATGCCTGCTTATCAAAGACCACCTGACCAGCCTTGGCTCTAGGTTTCTAAACGGCAGCAGATAGACCTCCCAGCTGGCAGCTTGCTGCCGCCCAGCCTGCTCCCCCAGATCCCCCACAGCCTTGTGGTGATGAAACACATTTCCAGAAGCTCTGGTTACATGTCCATAAACAGAGAAACTTCTTCACCCTCTACTTGAGACCAAAGGCCAGGCTGCTTCTCTTTATTCTCAAGATCCAGTGCTGGGAAGGGAGCCACCAAGGCAGGAATGGGATGGACAGTTAAGGATAAGACTGTACCATGCTTTGGTGCCTTCCCTGCTCACAACTACTGTCCCCTCTCAGTTCACCAGGGGTCCATCTTTCTCCTGCACTGCACGGTTTCACCCGTCTTAAGGAGATCTGTGTGTGGCTGGAGACACTGCAGAGCAGACAGACATTGCAGAAGTAGCAGCAGCTCGGAGGGAGGTACCTCACTTGTGTGAGCTGACCTACAAAGAGAGCTCCAGCAAGAGACACCTAGACCAGGAGTAGCCAAGGAGCGCTGTGGGGCCTAGAGCAAGCAGGGTTGGACAAGCTCCCCAGAGCCACACTGTGGGAAGGGCAGGACCAGGTCACCACGAGGCTTTTCCGTTCAGATATAACTCTGGACCAAAGCAGGGGAATGCCCCACCATCCCTTAGGAATCATAACTCTGGGGTCCCCTACCAAAACTAGGGTCACCTATCTAGACCATGTGCTGGAAGTATAGTAACTGTAGCTGGTCCCAGGGATCCTACTTTTCTTGACAGCAAACAGTTTGGGAGGCTCAGCTAGTACCATGTTTTCTGGATGACCTTTGCCACTAACGCCATCCAGATAAAGGAGAACCGGCTTGTGAGGCCTGGCTATACATTTGACTTTTAAAACACTGAAGAAAGAGCATGGTGTTAACAAGGAACACCCTCAGCTAGGCCGCAGGAGGGAGGGTGTTGCCCATAATGCTTAAGTGGCATGAAACGGTGTCAGGCCCAGCACCTCCCCCTTTACTTTCTTGGGCAGCAGCTAGAAAGGCTTCCCTGAGAGATACACACACACACACACACACACACACACACACACACACACACACACACACAGCAGGCTGAAGGTGGCACACACCTTTGTACTCTGGGGGGGGGCTGCCAGGTCATCAGTGTGGACCAGGAGCCATTGGCCTCTCCCTCTCCATGCTCACAGACTGTGAAGAGATAGATAGGCTCAGGCAAGCCCTAGTGTGATGACAGATGGGGCCCTTATCAATGTCATGATATTTGCATATAAACCCCTTTTACCTAATGCAGTTTCATTAAAGGAAATGTAGGTGGTGGGGTAAAATGCACAGCGGAGACTTCCCTGGCTCTCACCGCTGCTGGGAAGCGGCTCCTGGACCTTTATCGACACAGACACACAGGAGTGTGGCTCCAGTGCACATGTGCGCATGCGCTGTTGAAATGCCACCATTGAGCACGTGCGTCTCAAGGCTTCCATTCTCAGACATCTTGGGAAGGTCTGAATAACATCTAATCACTACTCCGAGCGGTTCTACACCTGGGGTGTCCCTGGCACACTCTGTAATGGCTGCCCAGGCGATGGGACTGCAGAGAAGTGGAATTCTATAACCCCACCTTCCCTACTTTTCACATTCTACTCTCTGAGCACTGCTCTGCTCATGGCGGAGGCGAAGCCAGGGCCACTGCTCTTTTAGTACTCTTTGCCGGGGGATGAGGGCAGGAAGCCTCGGCCCGGCGCACGAGGTCAGCTGTGGACTAGGGAGGGCTGGGGAACCGATGGATTCTGACTGAGGAGGTGAAGATACCGTGATGATGCGTCCAGTGACCGAAGCAGCGGGGTGGTAACTCCCACTTGCAGAGCAGCAGGCTGTGTGCTACATGCTCTGCTTCTCCCTCATGCTCCTCATTTCCTGTGAGCTCGAGCGAGAGACATGGAGTAAATTACCTGAGGTGCTGAGAGACAGTGGGGTGCTACCTGATCAAAAGCTCTGTGAAGAGTGAGATTTACACCCTGAAGGCCAGAGGCCACAACCACCGGATAAAGTCAGAACCGTGGGTCTGGTGTGAGGAGGGCAGAGAGGCGCAGTGTGGGAGATGGGCTGCCATTCCCTAAGCGTACACGTTAGGTGGGTAAGGAGTCCATGGGTAGTTGGGTAAAGCTGAGTCTTAGGTTCTGGTCATACCTAGGAATGGAAGCAGAGAGAGGTCTTTGACTACATTAGGAGCTCTGTCTGCCTTGGGGGTTCCACCCCAGCGCCTGCTGTAATGGAAGAGGACATTAGAGAGATTATGAGGTGCCTGAGAGACACAATAGCCAAGAAAAGACAGATCGGAAGAAGGAAGGCAAGAGATGTGTCATGGCAGGGGGGACACCCTGGGCTCCCAGTCAGAGGCAGAACTGAGCCCCCTGCTGGAGGAGACCTGCCTCAGCCACCCAGCAGGCCGTGGAGGTATCTAGTAGGTGACCTTTCCCCCTGGTGGTCAACAGGTGTCACCGGCTCCAGCTGTGACTTCAGCTGTCCCCCATTAGCACCCTGGCCCAGATGGGATCTGTGAAAGATTCAGCCTGAACCTAGAAAGGACCCGCGCAGAGCAGCCACACCTGGACTGGATGATTTCCAGCTTTCTGAGAGCCTGCCTCTCCTCTCCTGCCTCACTAGACAGCTTCTCATCACATTGCCCTGATTTGCAGGCCTTGGCCACTCCTCCAAACTTGTGCTTAGTTGTTGTTCCCGGGGAGCCTGTGGTACCTTCATCTGCTGATTCCCCCTGGAAGGGACAGCAGGCGCAGAGTTCCGTCCTGACACTATACACACTCTGTGCATCTGGCCCTACAACAGAGATGGCCCTGTGTCTAAGGGAGTGAAGGTTGGGAGATCCCCCAGTGTCCCCTGGCTTCCTTCAGGCAGAGACACACCCAGGACTGCACTGTAAAGCAGAATGGGGCTGAGCTTCCTCCGTTTTCCTGGAATACTGGGCACCCACAGCGGGTTTGTATTTTGGAACCCTAGTCAGACTGAGCAGGGACAAGGTCAGCCAGGTCCAGGAGGCGGGAAGGGATGGCAGAAGTGAATCCAGCATGGGGGCAGTGGGTAAGAACTCATTTCTGCCCACCCTCCACCTGACATCAAGCAGATCAGCAGAGTGGAAGGCATTTGCCAAGCATGTTTGTTTTGCTGTGGGCTGGGCGCTCACCCTGAAGCACTTAAGGGGCTGGGAGTTGACAAACGGTTCTGCTGTTTTCTGAGGCCAGCGGCTGATCCCTTTCCCCATCCAGCCTGAGATGGGCCCAGGAAGTAGCTCACGCTGTTCTCTTTTTCGTTAGGTGAAGGGCCGGATGCGAGGCAGGGAGCCGGAGCAGCCTGAGGCAGGGGGGCCTCAGGGAGCGCTGGGCCCTCCAGCCGTGCTTAGAAGCATCGCCACAGCAACCAGCGACCAGACAGCAGTAGCCTGGGCAGACACTGCCTAGGCAGACAGACGCAAGCGGACAGCTTCCTACCGTGGCCGAGTCCAGAGAATGACTACAGCAAATCAGGCCACACTACAGACAAGGGAGGTGGAGTGTCTCTAGAGGGGAGGGTGTGGTCTCTGCCCCACCGTACTGAGCGCCATGCCCACAGGAGAAGAGGTGCTGGGGCAGGGGTTGCAGTGTGACTCGGCTTTGCCCCACAGCCAGTGCTGAGCGCTCTCAAGGTCAGCTGTCTCTCTTGTCTTGTCACACCAGCCCACATTTTCAGCATCCCTCACTGTGTCCATTCTGTTTGTTGGCGAAAGGGGGAGAGACACCCATCCTGTGTTCTGTATCCGGGGTGGGGGCCTGCTGCTGCCGGACCATGGGATGTCGGCAAAGCTCAGAGGAAAAAGAGGCAGCGCGGCGGTCCCGGAGAATTGACCGCCACCTGCGCTCAGAAAGCCAGCGGCAGCGCCGTGAGATCAAACTTCTCCTGCTGGGCACCAGCAACTCGGGCAAGAGCACCATCGTCAAGCAGATGAAGATTATCCACAGTGGTGGTTTCAACCTGGACGCCTGCAAGGAGTACAAGCCGCTCATCATCTACAATGCCATCGACTCGCTGACCCGGATCATTCGGGCCCTCGCCGCCCTTAAGATTGATTTCCACAACCCTGACCGTGCCTATGACGCCGTGCAGCTCTTTGCACTGACTGGTCCAGCAGAGAGCAAAGGTGAGATTACACCCGAGCTGCTGGGGGTCATGCGACGGCTGTGGGCTGACCCTGGGGCTCAGGCCTGCTTCGGCCGCTCAAGCGAGTACCACCTGGAGGACAATGCAGCCTACTACCTGAATGACCTAGAGCGCATCGCGGCACCTGACTATATCCCCACGGTGGAGGACATCCTGCGCTCTCGGGACATGACCACGGGCATCGTGGAAAACAAGTTCACCTTCAAAGAGCTTACCTTCAAGATGGTGGATGTGGGTGGACAGAGGTCAGAGCGCAAGAAATGGATCCACTGCTTTGAAGGCGTCACAGCCATCATCTTCTGTGTGGAGCTCAGTGGCTATGACCTGAAGCTTTATGAGGATAACCAGACGGTGAGTAAAGCCTAGGTTCCTGCTGCCTGTTTCTAGGAAGCAGATGGACCCCGTGAGCAAGGAGAGGCTTCAATCAGAATGGGGACCGAGCCTCACCCAGCCAACATGGAATCTTTAGTGATTCCATGAGATGGGGTGAGCATGCTCCCTTGTTCTGTGCTCAGGGGAGTGTACTGTGGAGCATGGTGAGTTTCCTAATGCCACAAGGCCCCAGGGGTACTTCTGTCAAGTTGTGAACCCCAATGGGCAGGGTCATGCTGGTACCCGATAAGATCTCAGCTTCCCATAAGATCTCAGCTTCCCATGACTTCTCCAGCCTGAGGGACGGCACTGACCTAGATGAGCCTGATCGGACACCTTCTAAATAACACCACACCCTTAGGCTCCACGGAGCCCGCCAGGCAGGGCCCCCACCCTTTTTAGCTCTGACTACCTTCCCCCGGAGCTTCTGAACTTCACTTGTAGTTTCTGCCTCCGCTGCCCAGGTTTTCAGGTCACCCTGGCCTCAGTTCAGTGAGTAGACTGTGCCACGTGCTGCAAACATGGAAGGCCTGGCTGAGAGGTCCCTAGCAAACCCATTGAGCTCCTACCAACACTGCATAAGTCCTGAGAACAGCAACTCCCTGTGATTTCTTCTTGATTTGGAGACGATAGTGGTGATCTGGTTAAGAAGGGTTAAATCCAGGGTGCCAGTTCCTGGCCTTGGGCTTAGTGGAGGCTGTAGGGCCCTTGTTGATCTTCTTTGAATCCCTTATCCTAGGCTTAAAACCAGTGTGTGAGAAGGATATCCATCAGAGAAGCATCCTGAAGGAGACCTAGATCCAGCAGTTAGCTGGTAGAGCTTGGGGAAGGGACGTCTGAAGAAACAGAGACGCAGAAGTAGGTCTTTTGCAGGGAGAGGGTTAGCCGGCATGCTCAGATCCAAGTGAAGCAGAAGGTTAGCCGCCCAAGCTACCTGCACTCTCTCCAGGATTAGCAGATAGTCGTCTGCTCTGGGGCTTCTTCCTTGGTAGAGCTGATATACCAGGCAGGAGCACTACAGAGACCCAGAGCCTCCCTCTACAGCCTCTAAGAATCTGAGTGAGGTTAAGGATTCCTGGAACTGTGGTGCCTAGGGGAAGGCATTGATGCCAGTGATGAGTCTGTGAATATATATCCTCCACCATGCTGTGAGACAGGGGTCCAGCCTCTCCTCAACACTGGTCTGTAGGTCAGTGGCAAGGATGGGGCTTCTTCCTTCATCTGGTCTAGTTAAGGCGAGCGATGAGTGTTCTTTGAGTTTATCCAAGACTAACCTTGGGCCTATGTCCCCTAAAGGTATTTGTAGAAGGCTGAAGGTTCTGTCCACAGTTCTGAATGCCTGAGTGTTTCAGACATGGAGAGAGCCTATAGTAGCCTGATGAGTGGCCATAAAGACAGAAGGCAGGGCTCTTTTCTCTCTAGCACCCAGGTACCCTGGGAACTGTACCAGGTGTTGATACTATTCCCGATGAATGAGGTGAGGTGATAAGCTGTACATGTAGGTGGTCCTCTTTCCATCTGTGGTCTACTTTGTACCCAGGCTGTGTGTCTGTCTATGGGTGAACCGTCTTTCAGCATTCTTGCCCACTCAACTTTTCTGGCTCTTCCCACTCCAGCAACATACGTGCTTCTAACTGGAAGTGGCATCCTAACAGGAGAGAGGCATCACCTGAGGCCAGAGTGTGGGGCTGACCCAGATGTCAGGCAAAGCATAGTGCCTGGGCTTGGTTGTGGGAACAGTATGATGGAAGGTTGGCCAGCCAGGCTCTTACAGCTGCCAGTCACAGAGGCTCTCTATAATTTTCTACACTTGTGCTGGCAAGAAACTACTCACAGGCCTTTTGAGCCTAGATCTGATGGCCTCACCTATCATCTCCAGGATGAGCATGACAGATTCCCTCAGGACCAATCTCCCTTATCCTGTAGGCTGTGCTGACAAGTTTACCTGGATCCATAGGCAGGATGCTTTCCCTGAATTTCATGACCTCCTCTTCCCTCTGAATCTGTCATCCAAAAGTAGCCCCATGCTTTCTCTGCTCTGCCTCACACACACACACACACACACACACACACACACACACACACACACACACCAGCTTTTCTCTTCTCTGCTGTCTATGGACTCTTCTGTCCATCCTAGAGTTCACAGTTATCCCGCCCTCTCCCTCTGCACATCAGGACTAGACATCATCTCAGGCAGAACTTCACTGGGTGCCTTCCGTGGCCAGTGCCTGGATGGTGCCTGCACACCCCTCACTGAATGCTTTGTAACGGTGCAGGTCAGTGTTCACATGTGAGCAAGGTGCTCCTGGGAGTGGGTCCTGGGAGGATTGCGTGGGGCTCAGTGGCCTCTATGTCTAGCCTTCTTTCAGGTACAGCCCTGTGGGGATTTCAGTGAGGCCCAGACTCACCTCTTGCAGAGACCGGGCTGAGTCTGCCAGGGTGTCTCCTAAAGGGAGGGGTTTGCAGCTGAGCCTGCACAGACATGTTTATTCTCATTCATTTTCCCCCTCCCCCCCTTTCCTCCATCTCTCACCCTCTCCTCTTACCTCCCCCTGCTCCTTATGCCCCCCCTTCCCTCTGTTTCTTCTTTTCTTCCTCCCCTCTCTCTCATCCCCATGGGCCTGAGGAAGTAGTGTTGTTCACCAGAAAAGGAAATTCTTGATGGCAAACCCTAGCAAAGCTGGAAATTCACTGGATTCCAAATGGTTCTGACCTTTCATGCTCCACCAGTAATATCTGACGATAGAAAACAAACAGGCTGCTGAGGAAAGACAATGTCCTCTTCTGATTCCTCCCACCCACTGCCCTAGCGGCGCCACCAGTGAGCACCTCTCACCTCTCCCTCCAGCCAGATGCTGAGACAGGGCTGCCGCCCGACGGCTGCCTCCTCCTCCCCTCCTGGAATGCCCAAAAAGTCCCAGCCCCAACAAGGACTCGGCCAACAACAGACCACACCACTTTTGCAAAAGCTCAGTGAAGTTTTGAGGCCTGTGCCAAGGCTGTGTACAGGGCTCCTCAGAGCTCTCCTTCCCTGCTCAGCTCCGAGGCCCTCCCTCTCTCCTTCCCTCTCATGGAGCTGCTGGTACCCCCCCCCATCCCCATGCCTGGAGAAGGAGCCATCGCCCCACCCCCATCCCCCAGCCTGCCTGCCTGCTGGTTTCTGCGTCAGCATGTTGCCAAGGAGAGCTTCAGCATCTCCAGGCTGGCTTCTGGGGCGTGAGGGCTGCACTGAGCACAGGGCAGCACCTTAGAGGGGCAGGTCTCCAGGGCATCCCTGGAGTGGGGCAGCAGGCACATCCGAGGAGCCGTGCCGTGTGTGTCCACGATTCATACACTCTTCTCCAGGACTTGACAGGTCTTCAGACTGAGTCTGCAACCTTACAGGCGGATGTCGACTCCAAACCTCGGTGGGCTCCCAGATGCCTCCAGAGGATGAGCACATCCCAGGAACATATGGGGATTTCTCTTGGATACCACCCCCACCCCTGACTGACTGTATGAGGCAGCAGCACTTGACTGCCCACCTCCTTCACACCCTCCCATGTGAGGAGTTGCACTGAGCCAGCTGCAGGGCTCAGACACAGTGTAGAGCCTTTGAGGCAGGTCACTGGGTGGCCACAGGATTGTGAGCCAGGAATAAAACAGCCCTAGCAGCCCATGTGGAACCATGATCGTGGCTACGGCCTGTAGGAGCCCTCAGGACCCCTGGTCTTAGAGAAGTACAATGAAGTAGACGGCTATCATCTAGCCTGTCCCTTTGAGGATCAGCTAATGGACACTGGAAGCCACTTAATGGGAGAGGGACACTTTAGAAGAGACAGATTAAAAGGCATAACTGGAAAGTGCCAAATGTTCTCATAGAGAAACCCACAGAGAGCTCACAACCCCGAGTCCGAGTCCGTAGTGGCCTGCCGGGCGCCTGCTGTGCTGATACAAGGCCTGATTGGGGTGGGGATGAGGGTGGGGCGGGGGAGGGGTGGGAGCGCCAGAAACTACAGATGATCATAGCCAACTTCTGATATCTCAGAGTTGATTGATTCTCTCGCACTGCCAGGGATACCTGCGTATAGGGCAGAGTTAGTTGCCAGGGTCGTTCCTCCACTTGCTCTCTCTCATGTGGGATCTGTGGTGGCCGCTTGAGCACCCTACACCCTACATGCTCCACTGAGTTTCAGCAAGGCTCCCCATAGGGAGGCCTTCTGCTGAGCAGCAGAATCGGGAAACCAGCCGAATGCAGAATGTTACTCTGGGCTTAAGTGAGAGCTTGCAGGTGTGGAAGTCTAGGACAGCTGTGCTCAGGCCCAGCATTGATGGCCCCTTGCCTAGGTCCTTCCTGGGTTCTCAGGTCAGCATCCCCTTCCCACTTCTGAACAAGTCAGACCCAACATTCCAAGGGCAGGTCAGTAGTCACATGACCTACTGGGCCATGACCATAGTTGGCATTCAGCAGGCACTGTGATGTGGATAGGAAATGGGAAGGCATGAGGACCCTGCTTTAGTGTGTCTGAAGGCGACCCCATGGGTGCTGATCCCTAATGGGATCATCCGTGAGGCTGTCCTGCAAACACAGTATGGACCTGCCACTGGGTTTTAAAGATACCGCGTGGTTTATCACGTGCACACTGAAAGGAGGCTTGTTCGCTTTCTTTTTAATGGAGTTTAAGTCGTGTGTAAATAGCTCACACCTCTAATCTTATCTCTCAGAAAGCTCAGGCAGGAGGATTATCGTGAATTCAGGGCCTGCCTAGGCTCTAATATGAAATCCTGTCTCAGATTTTTTAAATTTTGTTTTATGTATATGAGTTTTGCCTGCATGTATTATATGTGTGTCACATGTGTGCCTGGTACTGTCAGAGATCAAAGTAGATATCAGATCCCTTGCACTGCAGTGACAGGTGGATGTGAGCTACCATATGGGTGTTGGAAAGTGAACCTGGGTTCCCTGTCACAGCAGCAAGTGCTCTTAACCATTCAACCATCTCTCCAGCACCCCAAAACAAAATGTTTTAAGGAATTTAAGCCAGAGATGGTGGCACAAGCCTGTAAGCCTAGCACTGACTTAAAGCAGAATTACAAGTAAATGACCAATCTGAAAAAATATTTAAACATCTCATTAAAATATGAGGCATTGAACTGGGTTTGGTGGCATACACCTTTAATTCCAGTTTAATCCCACCATTCAGAAGGCAGAGGCAGAGGCAACTGGATCTCATGTGAGTTGGGGGCCAGCCTGGTTTATATAGTAAGTTCCAGGACAGCCAGGGATACATAAAGAGACCCTGTCTCAGGAATTGAGAAGTGTGCAGGTGCCCACAGTAAGAAGGATAATGGAATAAGCTGCATCTGGCTACTGGGAAGGAGGTTCAAATGAAAAACAGCGGATGCAGATGATGTCTCTCTGCTAGCATAGACAGACTAGATTGGAAGAGACCTTACAGGTTATTGAATATCTTTAACCAGGCAGGTTTTTAGAAGAAGAGTATATTGGAGCACCTGCATCACGTGTCCCAGTACTGATGGAGTAACTTAAGAGAAAAAGTGTTGTTTGCCTTGCGTTCCACAGTGTACAGTCCACCATTATACAGATGGTGGCTGAGGCAGCAGGAGCCTATGGAGTAGCTTGTTCACATCTTGACAGATCCCACCTTTGGGGCCTTCCTGCCACCAACGTCTGCTAGTTAAGCCATAGTCCAAATGGTCCCACAACCTCATGGAACATCACTGCCAGCTGGGGACTGATTTTATAGCACTTGTGCCTGTGAGATAGTTCATACTCAAGCCATAGCCCCTCCCCATCAGCCCTACGCCACATGGGAGACTCAGGTGACTCCCCAAGAGTCAGCATCAGAATCTCAGGAATCCTCGATAGGTATGTCCTCATTCTGCCCCCTTCTCCTGACCCAGTTAAGGACCCAGCTCCCAACAATAGCATCTAATGTTTGCAATCATGCCAGAGAGTCTTGTGGGCCATGTGCAGTTTGTTTATGACATCTACAAATCATGACCCTCGGATAACAGAGACCGGAACTCAAGCTTTGTGGGGTAGCATGGCAGGACGGGCTTAGGTCTCAAGGGCTGGTGGCCTTCTGGATGGCATAGCCCTGAGAGACTTTGCAGAAATGAAAGACGGAAAGGGCCAGAATGAAGCAGGTACATAGTAGTGAGCAGGGCTCAGCTGTCTGTACCATCTGCCCAAGCAGTGAGTGGGAGGGATCTGTTCTCTGAGGACCCTAGGCTTCATCTAGGCTTCTGTATATTGTCTTTAGCCTGTGGTGTGAAGAGAGGTAGAAAATGGAGAACCCCCTGACATGAGGCCTTTGGGTTTGCCGACTGGCATTTCAGATACTTGTCCTGAGACCTTCTGTCTGCTCTCAGAGAGACATACCCTACAAACACTCATGTCAACAGCACCTTTTCATGACCTTCTTTCCTTGTCATACCAGATGCTTCCGAGGACAAGGACATTGTGTTGGTCCCCTTCATATGATGGCTTCTTGCTCTTGGTAGGTCCTTAGCAGGACTGGGCCCTGGGATTTGGGACCTGTTTCTCAGTGCACCTCCTTGCCTCCTACACTGGACATACTTGCATGGTACAGCTCTGTACTCCTGACACGGCCTTTTCATTCATTTATCATTTCGTCCTTGTGAACTTGGCTGTGTAACTCAGCTTCTTATCCACAATGACTTATCCACATTCTTATCCACAATGATATACTTTTGCAGAACGCACAGAGAGACAAGCACTGTGGTCTTAGATCTCTCAGACAGTTGGCCATACCACAGCAGGAAGACAGCCAGTGTATGCCCTTGTTTGGATGGGAAGAGGTGCTCCCTTACAGTCTGGCTTTTCTAGCATTGATAAATTTTAAGGAACAGGGGTGAGCACCTGTTCCACACACACACACACACACACACACCCGGCATAGCAGCCCTCTGTACACCAATCCAGCAGCTATATCTGCCTTTTACCAGCTTGCAAGAGTTAATACTTGATCTTCAGGAAGTGCTGAGCTGTCTGACGACATAGCGGTGGCTTCAGATCAGCCAGGTGTTGGTATAATGACATCACAGAAATTGACTAGCTTTACACAGCAGTTCATTTCCCATCCCCACCCAGCCTGCTGTTATTTGCCAATCATCTACTGACAGGACACCCTAATGGGTAGTAGAGCTTGCCAAGGGGCCAGACTCAGCTGATGGTGAATTAGAGGAGTCACCACATGCATGGTTTTGAAGCTCAGAGCAGTGTGCTTGCCTGCACTTCCCTCTGTGGTTCCATAGAGAGTCCCCTGACCCACCGACCACATGCCATTTCTGTTGACATTATCCTAGCGGAGAAGGATCATTTGCCAGAGGATCATCAGTTCCTTGCTTGGCCTTCACTGATGCTCTCCCTTCACAGACTTGAGAGAACTCTGCTGTGTAGCAAACAGCTGTAAACCTTTTTCTCTGTGAGCTAACCTGAGGGACCTCTTCTGCCTTGGAAACAGCTTGCAGATAGGTGTAGGTGGCCAGACCTCAGCAACAGGACCTGAGCAGACTGGGGAAAAGGTCAAATGGAGGTCTGATCTGGACTATGGAGAATCCAGCCCAAGAGCTGTCATTTAGTGGGTGGGGCAACCGGCAAAAGCAGAAACCCAGAGGCTGTTTGGGACCATGGACAACACAATTCTGTGGTGGCACCCTGTGCTGAAGTCAAGGAATGGTGAAGTGGGACAGAGTCCCAAGCATTGCATCTAGTCCAAGCACTGCCAAGGACAAGAGGTGTAGTCCAAATATACTGTGATGCAGAGCCAAGGATGGTGTGGTTTCAACCTCCCAGGCTGCACACTTTTGCCACCAGGGTGATCATGCTGTATACTCACAAAGATGCCCCTGCTCTGAGCTGTACCCAGAGACTCCAGGCGAAGTAGCTTCTGCTTCCCGTCTACTCCGCTGCCCTGGCCAGTGGGTAATTAATTTCCTGAGCTCATTAGTCCTGTTCATTATGCACACATCAGAACAGCTCTGGGGTTTAAGACACAAATTATTATTGTTTTAAGGGATCTGTCTAATCCAAGAACTGAAAAACAACTTTCCCATTTAACAAGAACAGACTCTGGTAGGGAAGGAAAGCCCTGGGGATCTCCCTGGTGTGAGGCAGGGGCTCCTGATGATCAGGGTGGGTGATCTGCCACACCCAGGACAGTCCTATGACTGGCCCTGCATGACAGAAGAGTGGGTGGAGACTGGCCAAGACACTTAAGTCCACCCTATGGGGCAGAAATGTTTCTATACTGACAGAGAACAATTCATTCTTTGACCCTCTGTGAGGCTTCCTGGATATCTAAAGGAGATACCCATTGTTGGTGAGAGCATAATGATGGCCCTCCTTCTCCCTGGGCATGCTTTAGGCAAAGGACAAAGTCCGGCTAGCCAGAATCTTTGCCTAATCCCATCTTTGTACCCTGTAGTAAGAATCTGTTCAGCTCCTACCCTGTATCTAGTTCTATTAGTAATAAAACTACTCTGTGCCCAAGTCCCTGAGCCTTGTGTCCTGAGGTTCTCAGACCTAGGGCCTTAGCCCTGCACAACTTTTCCTGGCCACAACTTTTTTTGTGCCCCTGGGAAACACTTGCCCTGCTCTGCAGGGTGGGCTAGACGTCCTGACCCAGCATTCTAAAACAGGACATTCAAATCCTCCGGGGCAGTTTGGCCTAGGCAAACCATGACCATGAGTAGGTCCCCTGCCCACAGGACACCAGCCTCCCTTGAGAAGTGACAGGTAGAAGTGAAAAAGTATCAAAGCTACAAGTTCTGAATTGTGTGTCCTACCTAGAAGAACTCTTGGCCTTCACATTGTGTGGGTCAAAATATCTCTCCATCTCAAGGACCCAAAAGCCTCATCCACCTCTGTTCCTGTCCTTACTTGGATTACACTATATAGGGCTGTGCGTGCTGACCTCTCAGAGTAGACGGTGATGAGAGAGCAGGTGTAATCTCAGGGTACCACTCAAGCTGGACCACAGTCTAGGCAAAAGTTGCATTCTGCATATGCTACAGAGAGACAAGCCATGGTTTGGATGTGGCTTCCCACTCATAACAAGTAAAACAAACTTAAGAGCGATGATTGTGCCTGAAAGGCTCTGGGCATAGCTCCTGCCCCTCTCTTTGAGTCTCACCAGCCAGAGACAAGAGGCAGGAGCCTGGCAACGGAACTGGATCCTGTCCCTGGCTCCAGCATAGCCTTGATACAGACAAACTTAACCTATCTTAGTGACTGAAAGCGAGAAAGGTGCTTGTGGAAGATGTGAACGGAAAGCCTGTAATGTAGCGCTTTGCTTTGACATGGCCACGAACCATTTAAAGTCTCAGCACAGAAAGTCACGGCCATTGCCGGCTATAATTCCTTCCTGTAGGTAGCGTAGCAGGATCTGAGTGACCCAGCCTGGACTTAGCAGGGTCAAGGCCATATCCTGATGAGCAGCCTGAACTATGCCATCTGTTTTGACTGCTCTGCCCTCGGCCCTGTTACCAGAGCATCCATGTTGTCTGCCTTCCATAGCTTAGACAGCAATCCCCTCTTCTTTCCCTGGCCCACTGACATCCAGCGCATCCCAGAATACTTCTCAGCATCAGCTTTGTCGTTGGATCATGGTGATTCCTTTGCCTGAGTGGTACCCTGAAATTTCTCTTGCTTTTGAAAACACTGCCTGCTTTGGAAGGATTGGGTCACAAGGTGGTTAAATGGAGATGGAGATGATTGAGGTGGGATAGGTATGAAGTGTTTTCTGACATGAACAGCTTGAAGGCTGAGAGTTCCCCCAGGTGAAGTGTGTGGGCTCAGGGCCTTGCCAGTAGACCAGGATGAGAACACTGTTCAGTAACAAGGCCGAAAGAGCTCAGAAGATACTGAGTGAAATGAATATTGTTACATGCCAAGAACCATGGAGCACATCCATGAGAGCAGCCACATTATATGAAGGGAGCATTCTCATCTGTTTTTGTGTTTTTTCAATTGCTGCTCATGGCCTAATGATCTACTCTGTGGTTCTTAAAGTATTCCAGAAGGTGGCAGCCTGCAATATAACCATGGTATTCTAAGGTATGGCCTTAAGTCTAAGTCTTAATCACTGTACAGAAGGCAAAGAGTCTTCAGCGTTGGCCCAAGTATCTTTCCAAACCACTGAGGCCCAGAGAGAAAACAAAAAAGATAATCCTGGAGCCCTTGGTCCATGGCCAGTATGGGTATGGCTGTTCCTGATGCTCTAAACACTGGGAGGTGACCCTGCCATGTGTCAGAATTCCTGTGCAACCTGACTACTCTGCCATGTGTGGACTACATCATTGGCCAAGAATGTGGAATGTTTGTCCTTTTCTAGAGCAAGGAATCAGGAGAGGGGAAAAGCCTTGTCCTTGGTGCTTCCATTGTGCTGTGTGCTCTGGCAGTTCCTCCAAAGAGACAGATTTAGAGTTGAGGTCTCCTAAAGGAGTGTAGGAGACAGACGGGTCAAGGACACCACAAGAAAACCTGAACTAACAACTAGGGAGCTCTGTATTTATGACAGTTGGGTGACTTGCCCTCCTGTGGGACTTCTCTAACAGTGGGAACAGGGGCTGTCTCCAAATCTTTTACTGCCTTTTGGGCCCCTACTCATCATACAGGGTCACCTTGCCCAGCCTTAATACATGGGGAAGTGCTTAGTCTTATTGCAACTTGATATGCCATGTTTTGTTGATATTCATTGGAGACCTGCCCTTTTCTGGATGGAGATGGAAGAGGAGAGGTTGGGGGCGGGGGGTGTGGCTGAGGCCAGGATGTAAAATAAATAGGTGAATTAAGAAAAATAAGTTGAGTTCTCCTACCAATTCACTGTCCCCAGAGCTGGACATGCATTCAGGGCAGGATATAGTACAGCCTTCTCCTCAGCGCATGCAGCAATGGATGCCGGAGTCAGGAGACAGCATCCCAGGCCCCGGGCCCCTGTTCTGGAACTACCAGAGACCCAGAGAGTAAGTTACATCTGCCTTCTGTGACATATAATTTTTCTCAAAGAAGCTGTTACCTTGTCTAGAGTTTAGACAGAGCTGAGCTTGCTACAGCATCCCCTCCCCCAGAGCCCTGCAGGTGACATCAGAGGACCTAAACGCGCTTTCTTTTCTTACGAAGGATGAGCACTGCTAAAATCCATCTTATAGGCCATAAGCGGACATTCCCCACCGGGATCCCCAGTTTCTCTTGTTCCTCAAAGGAATGGGCCAGTCCTACTGCAGAGGATTTCCCAAGCTTTGGTGACTGGGGGGGTGTGGAGTGCTCTGTTGCTAAGCATGTAGCTGCAGAACAGTCCAGGTGTTGTGTTGTGCTCTAAGCCCCGGGTATCCCCTGGAGAACAAACAGGAGTGGGCTTTGTGCCCCTAGTTTGCTTCACAGGCCTGCATCTGTATCGTCAGTCCCCATTCTATAAGATAGTTATTGGTGGTGTCTATTAACTAACTGCCCGTTAGCAACTGGTGGTAGCTGCAGGGCGGGGGCTAAGGGGGTGTTATATTCAGCCAGCAAGATTTAACACAGAAGCAAAGAGAAGACTGGTTTTTAATTTGGCAGACTAGGCCTGAGGAAAGGATAGCCCCTCTCTGCCAGGTAGGAGAGCCTGTGAGCTGGAGCAGGAGCCACAGCCTGAGGTCCACCCCACCTACACCCCTAGTGCTTCTGGCCTGCTAGGCATGCACAGTGGAACAGAACTTGGTGCTCCACCTCCTCTCAGAGTAATGTGCCTACATCTTGAGGGAGTTTTCTATTCCAGACCTAAGAGTCTTAGGACAATCCTAAATCACAACCTGAATCTGGGCACATGATGCCCACTGCCTATGTCATACTGTGGGGTTTTTCCTCCCCTAGGACTTGAACCAACACCTGTCAAGAGAGAAAGAGTAACCAGGCCCTGAGAACTTGTCTGTCATGGTTCTGAGATTTATTCAAAACAAAGACAGAATAGGGTGGACTTAAGGGGCTGCTAGGCCTACTACCGAGAGCCACTGACTGAACAGGGCAGTGTCTGATGGCTCTATCAGGCCAGGTAGCAAAACAAACAAACATGTACTGTAGGCACCTCTCTCTAGCTAACACTGGGGCCTGAGGGTTGGTAGGGATGTGGCCTGGCAGTCATCCTAGTGTGTCATGTGGCTGGCCACCTGTGTCCTCTGGATGGCCCTGGTCCAGGCTGACCCAGCAGTACCACTCCGCTCTCCCAAGTCCTGGGGATCTAGGGCGATTCACATGGTACATGATGAGCTCTGAGCTCTGCATGCAGAAGGATGTGGAATGAGATCAATGGGGTTCTCCCCGGGGACAAAATAAATAAAAACAGAAGGGCAGTGGTTGTAAGCAGATGGGTCACAGGCTCCAGGTCATACACCAGAGCATCACTCAGCATTATTGCTCATGCAGCCTGTGAGCCCCTAGCCCAGCAAGGGGCAGCCCCTACCACACAGACAAAGAAACTTGGCTTCGAAGTGCAGATATTTCCCTGGTTGCAAAGTCAGAGACCTCTGAATCTGTAGATCCCAACGAGGACTCTTCGTTGTCTGCTACCCAGGGACTGGGCAGAATTGGGTGGTGGCTTCTGTTGTTACCTTTTACTGTTACCTTGTGCAGTCCCCTCCACATTAGACAGGTAAGCAGGAGGTGACCAGAGGCTCACCTGCTACGTGAGGCAGGAAGTAGTAGTTCCTGGCAGGTTCAGGACAAGAGCGTCCCGTGTTATTAGAGCTTGAGGTATAGCCTTACCCATGGCCTCTTATCTTGTTTAAACAGTCTTTGCTGTTTGAAGTGGCAGGCCTGGCGTGTACTGTTTCTGTGAACATTGCACTTGTCACTGGGTACTTGGAGGGACATGAGTAAGCAGAGGTTGACTTCTGGACTTGCTTGGATTATACATACCCCTGCCCCAGCCTCCAGCCCAGAGAAATCTCATTTGCTGCTGAGCAGAGAGCTTCTCCCACAGTACTCTGGAAACGAGGTACATCTCCCCTAGTTTGCCTAGGTGACAGCCAGCCAGCCTGTGGATGGGAGAGTCAGCAGCTGGGAGAAGAGGAGGTGACAGTGAGAAGGTCTGGATGAGAACAGAGCCGAGGAAAGGAAAGTCTGTGAGGTCCAGCATGTCTGCAGTCACCATGGTAGCCAACCCACCTATGCCACTGGATCAAGGCGGCTTCTGTGGTTCAGGACTATCTGCCTGCAGGTGCAGGCTGCAGCTGGGCTGGGCATCTGGTTCATACAGGTTTACAAGCAGGATGCACAGGACACCCAGCAAGAGGAACACGGACACAGAGCTGGCTCTAGAGCATCTGTCCACAGAGATTGACCAGAGAGAGTCTTCATTCACAAATATAAAACCCAAGACTTCGCCCACCAAGATATAGGCTCAGCCGGTTTCAGATCATTTCAGAGCTGAGCCTTACCAGCCCCTTTCTCAAGTCCCTTACCTACCAACCCTCTGAGTATTGTAGTGATGTAAGATGCAGGCCACCTGTCACTGGGAAACTAGGCTGCTTCAGACCAGAGGTTCCGGTCCCACTCTCTCAGAGCCTCATTTAGGTGCCTGTCACATCCTCAAAAGACACCTAGGTATCCTCACAGAACTATATGGGCTCCTCCCAATACCATCCCACTCATCTATATGCCATGCCCAAGGCTAGGGGCACAGAGTGGGCAGCCACGCATCCAAGCTACCCTCACCCCTACCTGGACCCCCCACCTGCAGCATAGCTGCTACTCCAAATGCCATCTGGCCTGTCCGAAGGTCCCTACAAGTTAAGAAGAGCAGGTCCCAAGATAGTCCTGAACGTGGGCAAATGATGAGCACAAGAATAGGGTCTGAATGGTGCTCAAAGCATCCCAGTGCTAAGAGGTTGAGGTTAGGACCTTTAGCATCTTTAGAGGTGGGATTTAGTAGGCCAGCCAGCTATGTGCACCCAGAGGAAGAACAATGTATGCAGAAAGACATTATGGCAAAGGCCACCTCTGGGTGAAGCAGGCTTATTGATGCAACAGGAAATGTGTTGGCCAGAGATGGAAGCCTCTGGAGGATGCTCACAAGGCACACACAGGGAGGTGGGTCCCCACCATAGACTCTGTTAATAGCTCATGACTCCCAAAAGGTCCTGGCTGCCCCAGCCCAGTCATAGTTTTCAGTGTTAGATATGTCTAGTCAGTGTTCTACTGCCTAGCAACCCTCACTCACCATTTGTTTCCCGGCTTTCTGGACAGCTGGTGGTATATGTATTTGTCCTCTGAAGGACTCAGTTGACTGAAGTTGATTTTGCTCATTGGCTCCTGTCTGTCCCTCAAGCAGAGACTAGCTCCTACTCTTCCAGGTTCCTCCCCATATGCCACCCAGGGCCCTAAAAAATGCAAGCCAAGCAGGAGGGCTCCCATAAAAGAAATATTGAATGGAACAGAAGAGACCTGAGATTCAAGGGTAGGCAGGGTCTCGACTTGGGAAACCTGTGGCAGAGCCCAAAGACAAAACCAAGGTAGTGTGTGGAGCCAAGCAAGTGGTGAGCAGGAAAAATGGGAACGGGCTGGGAGCCAGGCCCTGGGAGCCAGAAACGTGCTGTCTGCTTCAGTACCCTGAGCACCCACGCAGTGGCAGGGTCCAGGGTTGGTGAGTGGTGAGGTGTAGGAACAGTTGTATGGGCGTGGCCGCCCTGAAGGAGAGGCCTCTGAGGATGAGTTGGATCCAGCATAGAGGTAGGCAGAAACCCTCCCTTAGCTCAGGTCCACCCCTGTTCCTGCACTGCACTGGCCCGGTACTGGACTCTTCTACAGGCAGACTCCAGGGCAATAGGGCTCACTGCATCATTAGCCTCCCTAATCCAATTCTCCAGGTTGTCAAAGCAGCATTTAAGTTTTCAGGAAGAAGAGTGTGCTAAACAGATTGGACTGGAAATAAGTCCTCAGGCATCTTCTCTGTCTCCAGATACATTCCCAGTTCCCCTGAGGCCCATATCCATGACCAGGCCTGAAGGTGATCCAGTCTGTATGGGACTTCCCTTTGGTATAGGGCAGTGGGCTGGGTGGAGGTGGAGTCTATAAAATAGGGATGTTTCAAGGGTCCTCATCATGCTTCCTCTCCCTGGACCCTGAACCCTGTGTCACTTTTCTGATGTGAATGGAAGGGGAGCCTCCTCATCAGGAGGCCTCCTCACACCCGTGGATATCCTATTAGGAGCATGTCACCAGAGGGACCTTCCATCATAACCGCCTATTGGCCTGTTTCTTGGGCCAGAGGGAGCCAAGAGAACACCATCAAAGGGATTAAGGGAGAATCAGGTCCCCCGGCTCCCAAAGGCCCGCCTTCTACTACCCCCAAGTGGATATATTGGGCTAAGATGTGCAGCTTCCTCCCGTCTTTGGTCTTTATTGCTATGTGAGATGGAGGGTGGAGGCGTCCTCCTCTGTTGTCATGGAAACAGCAATCCGTCTACTGAGAGTCTGGGTGCTAAAGTGAACAGAGGGAGGGGCAGCTGGCCTTATGTGACAGCTGCTGTTCCTGCCTTCCAGCAAGCAGTTCAGTGCTGAGAAAGACCCAAGGGGCTACTACATACTGGGATGTAGCTGGTGGGTCCAGTTTGTCTGGGAGCCTCCCTGTGGACAGCAGAGCCTGAGGCATAGCTACCTTGCCTCGGTTAGGGTTAACTAGCATTCCATCCAGTGGCACTGGAGTAAAATATACAGACTCTGCCCACTGGAAGCCACTACACTGAAAAGACAGGATGGAATTGGGGAAAACCAGCAGCCAGTAGCTGGCACTGTCTGGGGAAAACCACGCATCTGGCCCCTGGGCAGATGACTGATGCCTCCTCAGCTGCATCCAGCTGCCAAGAAGCAGGGCTGTGATGCCTGCTCAGGTTCCCGCTGGCTTCCCCTCAGTGCCTCCCTCCTTGCTCCTCATGTCCTAAGCTCTGTGAGGCCACCAGAGCATGCATAGTAACCTCCTCCCCCATGGCTCTAAAGCAGGAGAGAGTGGCGGAACCAGCCACAGATCTTCAGTCCAGCGAGTGAGCGAACACACTGGACTTAGTCTAGTCTTTCAATGAAAGGAGACGCTGGCACCCTGAAAAGTCTCCAGGGCCTGGCTGACAAGCCTGACATCTAAGGGAGGTGTCATGGAGCCCAGAGATTAGTCTCGGAAGAGGTGAAGGGGGTTAGTGTCCAGTCTAGGACCAGCTTCTCAGAAACACAATCCAGTCGAGGTCACTGGACGGTCTGAGATGAGTACTCTGTTTCACTGAGGCAGGAACACATAGAGTCTCGCTGCAGACCTGTGGTTAATGAAGACTGCTTCAGAGCCCTCACCTAACTTGTTCAGACCCTCTCCTCCAGCAGAGTGGTGCCCAACAGAAGCTGCTCGGCAGTTAATATTAGTGACAGTCTCTGTCATGGTCCCAGGTCCAACAGTAGCGAACTGTTTCAGATCTAACCTTGTCATTTCCAAACCAGAGTTCCAATCACAGAGCATGGGCTATGCTGGAAGTGCCTCAGTTTCTTTTCCTGTGGCTATAATAAGATAACAAAAGCAACCTACAGGAGCAGGGGACACAGTCTACCATGGTGGGGCCGTGACAGAGATTTGGCAGCAAGATGGGAAGGTATGGTGGTGCCCGGAGCCGGAGACTGGCTGGTTACATTGCATCCACACCCAGCAAACAAAGTATGAGGAGGAAGTAGAGGGAGGTAGTGAGCGACTTCCTTCATTGAGGCTCCATTCCATATGGTCTGACAGCCTCCCAAACAGCACCACTGGCGGGGCCCAAGTGTTCAAACACCTGACTGAGCCTATGGGACACATTGCACATCCAAACCAAAAGACAGTATATGTGGCTAGATGCCCACAACTGTTGACGCTAAGGGCAGGAGGCCTACAGTCTAGACCCCGGGGGGAGGAAGGATATTCAGATATGGCCAAGCACCCTGGATAGAGCCACACGGAACTGAAAGGTGCCTCTAGAGATAGTGGCGTGGGCTAGACAGTAAGTGGGCCCTAGAAGAGAGAAGAACCTGAGCATTTGCACAGGGCAGGAACACATGAAGCGAGAGAATGGCCAGAACCAGAGCCTGGTAGAGGGGTCTCAAGAGATCCAGCAAGATCAAACCCTGAAGCTTGTGCATCTGTTTGAGGAGGATTCGCGTGAGACATGGGAATAGGTACACACTTGGAGTCCCCAGAGCTGAATGGGCTGCTTCCAGTGCTGACTCAGGCCTGCACCAATGAAAGAGAAAAAAAAAAAAAGTCCCCTAGAAGCAAATGTTAAGGCCCAAGTTGGCCCACAGAAGTCACTAAGCCAGCTTTCCTTTCTGCACAGTCTACTGAAGAGCCTGTAAGATGTTACTCCTTGACAAGTACCCTAGGTCAAGGCGTCGTGGCCAACCATGACCAGGGCATGGCTCAGCTGCTTAGATTCCATGCTGCTAAGCCTGGCTCTACATTAGAACAGGTAGACATTAGAGCCTGATGTAATGGCCTCTGGAACATCTTCCCTTTGTATAAAGAGGCTGCGCTGGTTCCAGCCTCTGCCCGCATGGGTCCTGCCCTAGTTCTTCAACCCTACCTCCATACCTAGGATAAAATAGTCTCCACATGGACCTCCTTCCTGCGTCTAACTCACTGGCCTGGGGATAAGTTCAGGCCAGGATCTTGTGACTCTGAGACCCTGCTGGATGATCTCAGAGCCCCAACGGAACATTGAAGTCAGGAATTCCTGACGAGGACTATCCAGGGTGACGTCAGCTAAGCCCCCAGCCCTCTGCATTGTTGGTCAGACTGGCCTCTTTGCCTTTACGTCCAGGGGTGAGAGACATTGCATTTGCTTTCTTGAAGCCTGGCAGTAAGCTCTCCAGCTACGCCACACTTCTATTCTTCTTTGCTTGGAGAAGAAATAAACATCTTTTTCTAGCTGGAAAACCTACCGCTCTCTTTAGAGACAAACTGTTTCTACAGGATCCTCCATTCTGTGGACCTATGAGACCTGAGGATGAGATCACCCACCCTCTCCTGCTAGAAAAGTTCTCCCTAGAGCTCAGGACAGTTCGGTGAAGAGGCTGAGATCCTTCCTGCCCTTTCCTGTTTCTCTGGGCAGTGTAAAGAAAAAATCAGTTCTATACCAAGACTACTGACTAGAATGGAACATGGTTATGGTGTTTGTCAGCAGCTCCCGTGACCCTCAAGCCATACTGCCATCTAGTAGACAGCCCCTCACATTGACACACCCAAGTCTTTCGGTACAAGAGAAGTCCCAAAGCTTAGCTGTCACTCTCTGAAGAACACCAGTGTGAATCCAGTGAAACCTGGGAAGCCCCTCCCACTGGGACACTGCCCCCAAAACTGGCCATTTGTTGCTCTGGCTGGGTCAGGCCTGCTAACTCAACTGCAGGATTGACAGTCTGGTGAATGGGGCTCATTCATGACGCAGACCAGCCCCACTTATAGGGTAAAAAGCTGAATTCGTTATTGTGTGAAAAATATTCTGGGCTTTTCTATCACAGGCTCACTTGAACTCCCCATACTGTACCAGAACTAATTTGACCTACAGGTGAGGAAGACTATCCCAGGGTAGAATAGATTTTCTGTCTCCCAACCCAGCTGGTCCTGACAGTACACACGGGCGAGTGTGCCCCTCAGTCACAAAGCCCAGCTGAAATGCTCCTGTTGCCATGAGCCTTGTGGTACTTATTTCATTCTCGCTGCTGGCAGAAATCTCAGCCACTAGCAGTTACCTGAGCCTGGGTCCAGGGGCTGTCTGTCCATCCTACCCCAGCCCCAGCCACTCCGTTTTGGAGGTGTGGTTTCATGTGCTGTCCTAGAAGTGGGCAAACACTCCTGGTGTGATGGGCAGGAGAGGGCTTTTGTCCTTTCTCATCTCATTTCATTTTCCCCACCCATTCCACCACCTAGAAGGTACCTTCCCAGAGAGAGGGCTGTGTGTGTTTGGGGGATGTGGGAGTCCAGGAAGATAAGCTGCTGCTTCCAGAGCTGATGTTTTCAGATCATTTATGCCCAGGGTTCATATTGGTACCACAAAAAACTGAAACCTCCACCTTGCCTACATTTGATGTGAGGTCCAATGCTTGAGGCCCCTGGTTGGCCAAGATGTTGGTGAAGCCAACTTCTTCCTGGGCCTTGTGGGTGGAACAGAGGACAAGATAGACCCGTGTATAACATTCCCTTGCTCCTTTGCTCACCCACAGCCAGCAGCAGCAAATTCCACAGCACAGAAGGGGAGACCTCATCCGGCCACAGAATGTGGTGAAGTTCCTATTTAATAATAATAACACATGTTCAGCATGAGTAGATGTCTACACATGGCTTCCCCAAACCAGTATGACCATGGGCTACATGAACTAGGGGTACCTGCTCCAGGAGTGTTACACAAATAGGGGGATGGGTTGGGAAAGGATTAGACTGGACCAGTATCTGAAGGACTATATGTAGATGGAAGCCAGAGGAAGCTGGGATATGAAGGGTTGTTGGGAATCTTGATGGGGAGAGCATCCCATGAAGAAAAGGCCTGTGCTACCACCATGCTCAGGGAAGAAGTGGTTGGTGGCTTCCAAGGCAGAGACTCCTGCGGGGTATGGGTCCTGGAGGAGTGACCACGAGGCATTCCCAAGCACCAAGCACTAGCTACCTCCTTTCTTACTGAATTCATAGGCCCTCCAAAGAAGAGGTATGCCTTAGGTCGGGGGATGAGAACAGCTTTGCTGCTCTTTCCGCTGAGGCCTTTTTCAATGGATGGTTTTGGGGGGTGGAGCCTTTCATTTTCCTTTGGACAGAGTCTTGCTATGTATGCAGCAGAAACTGTCCTCAGACTGGCAATCCCACCTCCCAAGGATTGTGGCATCTCTTCAGTTCTAAGAGGACTGAAAAGTGCAGTTATTTGACATAAAATATGATTGTTCTTCTTGAGAACTGTCTTAGTTAGGGTTTCTATTGCTGTGATGAAACACCATGACCAGAAGGCAAGTTGGGGAGAAAAGAATTTATTTCGCTTGTACTTCATTGGAGGAAGTGAGGACAGGCACTCAGGCAGGGTGGAACCTGGAGGCAGGAGCTGATACAGAGGCCATAGAGGAGTCTGCTTACTGGCTTACTCTCCTGGCTTGCTCAGCCTGCTTTCTTGTAGCACCAGGACCACCAGCCCAGGGATGGACCCACCTATCATGAACTGGGCCCTCCTCCATTGATCACTAATTGAGAAAATGCCTTCCAGCTGGATCTCATGGAGGCGTTTCCTCAACTGAGGCTTCTTCCTCACTGATGACTCTAGCTTGTGTCAAGCTGACAGAAAAACTGCCAGTACAAGAACTTTATGGCTTTAACAGCCAAGCTGTTTATTCTTTCATGTGAAAGGAAGACTGCAATCCCAACATTGGGGCCTGTGTGGTAAGGTATCTGGCGAGGCACATCTGGGCATGTGCCAAGGGGAAAACCAAGGTCTCTGACATAGGTGTAGGACTTGGATCTCACATGGACTCCAGGTTGTGTGTGTATATGTTTGGTTTAAAAAAAAAAAAATCATCTTTGGGAGCTGCTGACCTCAACCTCTTATCACAAGTGAAGGATGTGAGGCACTGACAGGTCAGCATCCTGCCCAGGATGACAAGGACAGAGTAGTGGGTGTTCTGAGCAGCAGGGCTGACCAGTATGGGACAATGGATTCCAAGTGAGTTATGGGAGCATTTGAACTCTGAGGTAGGAAGAGACTGGGAGAATGCCCATCACAAAGATCCAGATATTATCCTTAGAAGCTCAGTCAGGATACAGAGTGGTTACAGAAAGATGATATTAAAAACCAGCCCCAGATCTTGTACGCATGACCAGGGATATCTGCCACTGTGTGTCACCAGGTGTGCAGAAAGGGAACTAAATGGCTAGCCTGATACAAAGTCACCCTGGCACTGGCCTCCTTGAAGAATCATTCTAGGAGCCAGTCCTGGTTGGCCTCCTATAGGTGCTGGCCCCTGGAGGCTGTACTAGAAAGAAGACCCCCATGTTCTCAGGCCAACATGCTTGATGGTCCTTAGGAATGTGCCATAAGCTGCCCTGTACCCCTCCATGAGAAATCCAAGTGCAGGCAAGCACCACCCTGGGGTAAAAGAGGGTATGTGGCATTTAGAGCCATCTAAACATGTTACAAATGTTCAAGATACAGCTGCATCCCACCCTGGGAACGGCTACCCAGCCTCTGTGTGGCCGACATGGCTTGCTACAAATCACTGGTTCCCACCACCAAGCAGCAAATTCCCACATTTCACAGGCTTCTGTCAGAATCATATGCTCTGTGTTGTTTATATAAACGAATGTTCAGATGAACCCCAGCTTCCTAGAAAATGTCAGTTTCCATTTGAAAGAGTCCTTCAGGGAGCTGAGCGGTTAAGCCCTGGCTAGCCCTGTAGCAGCTGCTGGCCGCTGCGCCATTAGTGGCTGGAGAGGTAAAGGTAAGGGCGATGTCATGCCAGAAGAGAATATTAAGGTTCTTTACCGAGCTCTGACAAGTCCATGTCAGAAAGGACTTGGGCTTGGTCCACATCAGAAAGGAGAAAGCCTCCCCACCTCCACGTCTACCTCAGCAAGTGGGCTGTGGCTTACAGCTCCTCAGATTCCAGGAGCAAAAGAAAACAGCTTGGGCTGGTGGGGTCGTTGCTACCACAGTAGGGGTGCAGTAGAAGTCCTCAGCATACCACCTCTAAAAGCAGCTATGACCCATGAAGCCAAGCAGATGTAAATGGAGAAAAGGCAGGAGAGATCTTCCACAGGCTGACTAGGGTACAGCCAGATGTGGTTTAGGGAGGTAGGCAGCAGCCTCCCAGAAGAAGGGGCCTGAGGTGATACCAGACAAGGGAAACAATATGAATGGATGAGGAGTGCTGTAGTAAAGAAAGGCAAAAGGCTAGCTTCAGTCTTCCCACACTCGCCCTTGCATCGCATGACATCAAGAGTTACAGCCTGGAATAACACAGCTCTTCCGGTGGTGGTCATTTGAGGTAACTAACAGGGTGCTCCTGTGCCCTCGTGAGTCTCCAAGAGTGTGGCTCCCACTGTGAAGCAGGGCCTAAGGGCGTTGGACTCATCAGTGGGCACCAAGTCAGAGCCCCCTCCATCACCCCTAAGGTTGTTCCTTCAGAGCCAAGTGCAAGGCCCCTCCCTGACCACCTGATCCTCTGATCGGCTTCATTTGAGCAGGGTCCCGATGGTGATCGCCTGTGGTTCTTTGTCCTACCTCTATCATGGCGCCACAGGCAATCACAGAGCCTGTGGTCTGCAGACAGACTCAGTCAGAGCTCTGGATCTGCCTCACTTACCAGGCCCTCACACTGAGATATACCGTGTGCTGGACCTACTCTGCCCATGCTGTGCTTTCTAGCCAGCCATCTTGATTGGCTCCCAGGGCGGTTATGCTTATCCACTTTACAGAGCTTCAGCACTCACATATTGACAACACACCCAGCATCAGGAATCTCTGGAGGAGCAGAGGAAGTAGCTAGCTTGGAGACTGCCATCACTCTGAAGCCCCGTGTCTCTCTGAGCCTACAGGCCAATTGCTCACCCAGCACCCTAGCAGGCTTTTATGAATCTTACTGGTACCAAGAGATAAGACTGTGGGGACAAGTATTAATTGAGGTGCATCGTCTCCCAAGAGACTGCTAAATGATGACTGGTGTGGTTCTGCAGGCCTCGGAAAATAGAGGGGTCACCAGGAAAAACGTGCAGCAGATCAAGAGGAGCCTGAAGTGTGAGGAGAGGCCTGAGACAAGGAAGACCCTGAGCTTCCTAGACACCTAGTCCACTCCTTCTTGCCACGTGCTACCCTGTGAGCTAGATGCCTGGGTTCCAGGATTTTTTGAGTCACAGATGCAGGGCTTAGTCACACAGGGTCCCCAAAGTCTGTGAAATGCACCAGTAGGGAAATGGTTCAGACAGCTGGGGAGGAAAGGAGTCCATGGTACACACAGTAATGGGAAGAGAAACTGAGGCAGCCTTTTGGCCCTACCTACTACCCCTAAAGTCTCTGCAGGTGAGTTCCTCCCACAAACATTGTCTTAAGAGGACTGACCCCCCGCCAGCAGTTATGGGCCAATACAGCACCTTCAGACAGTGCTCCCGCCCTTCTAAGCTGCATCCCAACTTTCTGAACACTCCTGGGCTGACCTGGGTCCAAGAACTACTCCTGCCAGCATCATATGTGACCCATTGTGGCTAAGGGACCCATCACCCCTTATAGACCCCCAGAACTCCCCCCAGTCCACCCCTGGATGGATCCCAGTATCTCTAACAAGGCTTACAGTTCTGAGACCTCCTCTGTCTAGCATGAGAGACGTGGGCCCATGCACTCAGGACATGCTCAGCAAGCCTGCTCGATGAATTGAAGAATATGTGCTAATAGCCATATCTGATACAGAATTTGGAGTCAGAAGCAAAAGCCCCAATTATGACATCATTTCTATGAGAAATGACAGCTCTGTTCCCACAGTCATCTTTACACTACATTTTCCAGGAATCCATTAGAGCTAATTGTTCTCCCAGTAGAATGTAACATTCCTAGACCACCACCCACTGATCTCACTTTCAGAACATCACATCCAGGTCTGGTTCAGCTGCAAAAGGAAGGCACTGGTTCCCTGGTGTATTGCTGGGCTTCAGACCCTGCTTCCTGTGTCTCAGTGGAAAGGTCAGTGTAGACCATGCCAAAACCTGAGGTTACTTCAGGGTTTCTTCTGTATTGGTTGTATCAACTCTAAAGAATAAATTGGCAAAACATAGTCTTTCGGGTAGGCAGGTTTCAGGATAATGGCGAGTAGCTTGGTGTACCCTTCTCTTTTCTGCACGTCTGCTTCCTCCACAGAGGCACTGCCAAAGCCTGTGCACCAGAAAGCTGGTTTCTGTGTGATACCCTGGAACTCTGCCCCACCCCCTGCTACTCCCTTGCACATGACTGCAAGCCCACAGCTCCTGATGAGGGATGTGGAGCACATGCTCTATTTCTCCATGCCTCAGTAAGATGGAAAGCAAAAGGCGTGAAGGTTGCACAGGCAGAACGTGGGCCCACAACCGTCACCATTGTCACTGTCACTGTTAGGGATGCTGCTGGTGCCTTGTGTCCGGCTTCTCGATGCCAGCCTCACTCACTGGCCAGCGTCTCAGTTATAAAACTTAGACCTACCTAGGAACTTGGCTTGTTCCTTAAAGTGATGGGGAGCTTCCGCCAGCAGTGATTCCAGGTATGCACAGTTACTCACTTCGGAAATAAGATGTATCTGTGTCCTGGGGAAGCAGACATGCTCCTTAAGGCCCAAAGTCACTGTGCACACTACATGTCCTCAAAAGAGAAGAGAGGCAAACAATGGAAGGGACCAGGGACCATGCTGTGTCACTTGGTCACCACTCTGTCCCAGGATGTCACTCCCACTCTATATGTGCAAGCCTGCCTGCTCAGGCAGGGCCAGACACCCACTGCATGTGAGCCCATAAAGCCAGTGAGAAGGGACAGCGTTCCAGCTTAGAGAACATAGGCTGTCCCTGTGCAGGTACCGCTGGCACAATTAAAGTTTCAGAGGACTGTGTGAAAGAAACCCAGATTCGTGCAAAAGAAATAGTTTCCCGTGGAAGACTTGAGCTTCTAAGTGTGGGTGTGGAGAGGTCCAGAGGCTAACACTGTTTGAAGTATGTCAGGTCCTTAAGTATGGAGGGTTCTGTCTCCCCGGGGAGCAAAGAAGGTTGGGCTGGGCACTGCCTCCGCCCTCATGCCACATACTGAGGCCACTTAAGCATCACTGCCCAGAGAAGGGGTCCTGAAGGGGTAGGAAACCCCTAGATACTTGGGGTGAAGTAGACTATCAGCTGTTTCTGAGGGAGATGAGTAAGGATTGGTTTGACCTAAGGAAGGGATGACTTCCTGCCGGAAGTCTGATGCTGTCACAAGGGGCTAGCACTAGGCGGGCAGCCTCCTGGCAGGGCTGTGGGGTCTAAGGCTCTCTCTCTCTCTCTGCTCACTGAAACTAACACCAGTGCTTCCCTCCTCACGACCCCAGAGCCGAATGGCAGAGAGCCTCCGCCTTTTTGACTCCATTTGCAACAACAATTGGTTCATCAACACCTCGCTCATCCTCTTCCTGAACAAGAAGGACCTCCTGGCGGAGAAGATCCGGCGCATTCCGCTCAGCGTCTGCTTCCCAGAGTACAAGGGGCAAAACACGTACGAGGAGGCCGCCGTCTACATCCAGCGTCAGTTCGAGGACCTTAACCGCAACAAGGAGACCAAGGAGATCTACTCCCATTTCACTTGTGCTACCGACACCAGTAACATCCAGTTTGTTTTTGACGCGGTGACGGATGTCATTATACAGAACAATCTCAAGTACATTGGCCTTTGCTGAGGAGCCAGGCACGGTCTGCTTGCCTGTGGTGAAACCCACGGGGTGTCACACCCCAAATCCATGCTAGAGAGGCCCAACCCCAGGGGCAGAGAACAGGGGCTTGAAGAATGTGTCCCCGTCCCCACCCCCAGCCTCTGCCTTCTTGGCCCCACATTTCTGCAAACATAAATATATTCGGATAGATTGCTAGGTAGGTAGACACACAGACACACACGCACACACGCACCTCCGGAGATGGCAAGGTTCTCCAAAGTGTTAAGGTTTTTTCCTGAAGTCTTAAGGAGCTGTTGTTGTCAGGAGTTCATTCCCAGGCCATCTTGTCCCCCTTCGCTCTGCCTTCCTGAGTTGGCCCCACTCTGCATGGGGGTTCACGTTGGATTGCCAGGGGAGGGGCTGTACGACCGGACCAGACCAGGTCCGGCCAGCTGTGCCCATTGCCTGGAAGAAGGCCAGCTCACCAACTGAGCTCTAGACTGGGGGACTACCGCTAACCAGGAGGGAGGCCCAGAGCAGGGACCGTGTACCTTCCCTGCTAGCCACACCTGACTCAGCCACTCCACACCACGTGAGTCCTGTACCTCGGACCTGAGGGAACAAGGGACAGTACAAATGGGACCTCTCACCACTGGTGGCTCTTTTTAAACAGCTAAAAAGTATGCAGCAAAAATTAACCCAGGAAAATGAGTGGCATCGTCTATTTCAAACTAGGCCAGCTGGGTTCCCAGCTTTCCTTCTGCTGGTCTGATATTTTATAAATGGAAACCTGGTTTTTCTTCTCTGGCATCTTTTTTTTTTTTAATTTTTATTTTTATTTTTGGCCAAATTCTATGTTTCGCAGAAAAAAAAAAACTACAGTTTCAGATGTGATTAAATATTCTTTTTTAAATGCAGATTTTCAAAGACACGTTTTATTTCAGGTGTCCCTTTTGTGTCTGGCTTGCTCAGTATAGAAGTTGTCATCTGAACGAATCTGCTCCTCGGCTCCAAAGAATTCTGGGGCCAATGGCACCCTGATGCCAGCCTCATGGGACATGTGTATATAAGCCTCTGCAATGTTCTGTTGTAAGTGGTGCCGTTTTCTGCTTTGTTTTTATTTGAGAAAAATAAATGTGATGTATTTACAGAAGGTTCTTTATCTAGGAGCGAATGAACAATAGCTAAATGTCTTGGTATTTAAAGTGTAAATTATCTATGGCTTTGCCAAAAGAAGGGAGGGAGGCAAAAGAAGGCACTCTCTGCTCCCCAGATCCTCCAAGCCTGAGGTGGGCTGGGAGCTGCTGACTCCTGTGAAGGCACAGCCAGAGTTGTGGCCTGATGGAAGCCCTGCTGGGACCTTGCATTCCAGGCCTTCTAGCCCCAGGGCCCACAGGCACTGGTCTTGAATGAGCCCTGGCTGCGTATAAATACAAAAATCCTGCTGCCAAGGGGGATGGCACCACCAGAGCCCTTGCCAAATCTCTCTCACCCCTTTGTTTGGTACCCATGAGTCCAAGGTCAATGTACAGAATCACAGCCAAGGAGTTGAGATGCACAGAGGGAGAGAGGAACTGATGACCATATAAAAGTCAAAGATTGTCTATTTAAGAAAATAAAATACCTTGAATGGAGCCAAACCTTGTTTCTGTGTGCTGTGTGGGGCTTGTGTGCAGCTTAACACAGTGCCATGTAAAGCAGGAGAGACACCTTCTATGCTGGGCTCTCTCTGGCCCCTTCCCCAGGGCTACATCCAATCACAGGTAAAATCGTTTTGGAATGAATGTCAAGGAAGAATACAGTTTTAAAAGGACAGGCACTACAAAGGAGAATAGACCTACCAGGCCCCTCACATGTGGCCTCAGATGATAGCGCTGACCCCTTCCTTCTGCTGTTCCTGAGACCCCACCCAGCACTGGCCCCGCTGGCACTTATTACCCCACAGATACACTCTTTGCGGGGTGGGAGTTGGCTTCCCAGAAGGAAAAACATATAGGACAGATCCTAGACTGCCCACTAACTAGCGGTGTTCAGAGGTACTTGGGATGGCATAACTGAGCTGATAAGAGCCCAGGAGGTATGCCAACAAGGACCTGCTTCCCTGTGGTCAATCACTGTACAAGTATAGTGGTACTCCGCACCTCTGTGGCGGCCAGTGGTGACCACCTGACAGTCTGGGAAGCATCCTAAAATCATGGTCAGGAATCAATCAATTGGGGCCTTCTCTCAATTCAGTGAACCTCACTGTTCTTCCTGGGGAACACAGAGGTAGGGTGCTTGGATTCACACACTGCACTGATGGGGCAGGAATCCAGGAGGAGCACAGCAGGACCCTGAAAACTGCTTCCTCCAAGAGGGACTCCAGACAGAGCCCTGAGTGTATGACAGCCGACACACAAACATGCTCAGATACAGACATGCAGACATGAGTCTCTGGTCCACCTACCCTCCCACCTAAGTGGGAACCTCCTTCATGTCCCCATGTCACCAACAGCAAGAAGCTGGGGGGGAAAGGGGGCAAGCAGGCTTTTGTTTAAGGAGATAAATGTTCAACTGTAAGTCACTGAGACTTAACTTTGGGCTTTTATTTTTTTTTATTTTATTTTTTTTTAAACTTTATTTATTTATTATTTTTATTTGCCTTGGTGTTTGCCTGGAACTGGAACTACAGACAGTTGTTAGCTGCCATGTGGGTGCTGGGAATCGAACCCGGGTCCTCTGGAAGAGCAGATGGTGCTCTTAACCGCTGAGCCATCTCTCCAGCCCCCAACTTTGGGCTTTTAATACCAGCTGTGAAACAGAAAACTAATTCCACTGTGAGCATCTTTAACCTAAAAATACACAGCTGAAGGGAAAATAGAAAGATCCTGCCTCCCTTGGTGTGTGCTGGGAGCAGAGGAGGCCTGACCCAGGAAATGGCTTTCCTCTAGAACCCCATGGGCACCTTCCTGTGATCTCTTCCCAACCCCCATTATTGGTTACTTGTCCTGTTAACTGTGGTTAAAATAACCAACAGAGGCAACTTAAATAAAGAAGGAAGGAAAGATTGACTTTACCTCACAGTTGGAAGTCCCAGACCATCATGGTAGGGAAGCCACATGGGTTAGAGTAGCTGGTCAGGAATGTGAGTGCCCACTTGCCTCTTTTCATTCAGTCTAGAACCAAGCATGTGATACGGTGCTAGAATCAAGATGGGTCTTCTGCCCTCTAGTTACATAATCTCCATAATCTTCCACAGGCTTGTCCAGTGACAGAGCTAATCTATACTGATAGTCAACGAGCATGTCCAGAGCCTTATCTCCTAGGAGGGTCTAGATCCTGTCAAGTTCACACCCTATCCTCTCCAGACAGAACTCCATTCTGCACACCTCTCTCTGGGTGTCCACTACAGTTCACCTGTTTTTCCTTCTTTCTTTTTTTTATGGTTGTGAGCCTAGCCTTTAACGGCTGAGCCATCTCTCCAACCCTCCTTCTTTCTTTTTTTCTCACCTTCCAACCTCATAGCCCCAGATATTTCCATTTTTCAGGTTAAAGCCTAAATCTACCTCAGCCTGCTCAAAGTCTTATCCCTCCCCATCTCCCCACCTTGCCACACTCACCCACTCCAGTATGGGCAAATTCTACTAATTCAAGTCAGTATAATATAGCAAGTTCCACGGTCTCATCTGCCTGACCCATCTCCTTCCCCCAGGGGCACAGGCTGACCCTAAGAGGGCCAGGAGAGGCCTACAAGGTAAATATCAATAGCCAGCTTTAGCGGGGAAATTGGTAACAGGACTTACAAAGGAAATAAGTGAGAAAGTGATAGCAGGAATAGCTGAAGGGACTGGCCTGCCCTCTGCAGGTACTGTCTAACCTCCCCCAAGACACCACCATCCAGGACTACCACCTTCCTCCGTGGCTTGTAGGGTCAGTGATGCAGAGCATCCACAATGGCTACAGTGATGCTGGCTGCCCTCAACAGCTATGCTCTGCACCACACCCCTGAGAAGCTGAGACTGTTGGTTCTGCTTTACAAATGAGGACACGGCATGGGAATGTGGCTCAGTTGGGAAGGTGCTTGCTGCTCAAGCCCAGGGATCAGAGTTCATCTCTCAGCATTCATGTGAAAAGCTGGAAAAAGTCATGGTGTGTGGGTTTCAAATCCCAGTATTGGGAAGGTGGAAACAGACATATCCATGGTGCTTGCTAGCCAGCCTAGCCTACAGCCCAGTAAAATAATACCCTGTCTCAAAATAACAAGGACTAAAACCCAAGGTTATCTATGACTCACACACATATATGCCTGTGTGTCCAGGCACGCATACAGGCACACGTGCACAGAGGCAGAGACCCTAACAGGACAACTTCCCACCACCAAACAGCATAGCAAATGACCTGGCCAGTCTACAGCCCCAAACAAAGGCTTGTGTGTGGTCTGTCTAGGCTCTAGATAACAGCAGACATCAAAGACAAATGGGCAGAGAGTGGGCCCAGCTGGCACAGGGGTGAATGACATGGAGAACAGCACTGAACCATAAAGACAAGCAGCCACCAGAGGCTTATAGCATTCTGGGGGGACTCATCTCACTGACAGAGGCCTACAGGGAACTTCAGCACTGGAATAGTTTCTGCATCAGGTGTCAGCCAGCACAGCCTAGGGTGTGGTCCCAAGGGGACCCAGTCCCTGTGGTAATTCCATTGATAATAGGCTATTTTGAACCCTGGGGGATACTATAAAAACCTAATGTAAAAAGCTAAGCAAGCCTTCTTGGCCCAGGAGAGATGATGAGGGTAAATTCTGAAACTGTGGTCAGTCTTGATGGACTACTATACAGGTAAAGGATGCTGGAAGTGCCAGGGGATAGAGAGGAGAGGATGAGGTACCCAGACTTGACAGTGGCCCAGAAACCAAATAGGTTCTTGTAATGAGAGATTATCCTAACTAAGACCAGGGACAGGAGCAGCGTGGACTGTCAGGCTAAGGACATGGGTATGATGTCAGATACAGGAGGAGCAAGGGCTTCCTGGACTACGTCATAGGCCGCCAGGAAAGGGGCAAATGCTGCAGAAGAACAAGGGCTGCCTGGCTAGGGCTGAGGTATCCGAGCGAAGGGCAAGTTTTCCAGCAGCCCTTCACTTCGGGGAACAGCCAGTCCCTGCAGGTTCAGCTCCCTGTGGAAACAGCTTCCCAGATCTCAGTCAAGCCCAGACACTATGACTCCAGGGAGGCCCCCTGCAGCATTTTAATCTTAACCAGGTTCAAAACTGCATGCAAACATCTTCCTGTGGTGCCCACAGCCCCCCACTGAGATGATTTCCACAGATGAAGGTTGTACCACACCACTGGCTGTTTGTGGGTACATCTGTTTAGAAAGGGTCCCTGCATCCACAACCAGGGCCTGACCCAAGGCCAGGCAGCACACATCAGGGCCCAACACAGTAAATTATTCTGCCCTCACTATATCTGAGCCAGCCTCAACAGGAGGGAGTTACATGAGAAAGTACCTGGCCAAACCCACCCAGATACCCAGTCAACGCCTGAAACAGAAGTGGATCCTGGGTGGGGAACTCAAGGCCACCAGTTTCTGGGGAAGCTGGCCTGGCAACCCCTTTGTGGAACTTAACTCTTTTATTTTTGGTTTCTTGTCTCCTAACAGGGCAACCCCTTAGGACATAAGAAACCAGTCACTGGGACAGGCCCTAGTCCTAGAGCACCCCCTGCTGGTTATTCTGGGAACAAGTCAAACGTTGGCAGTGCCAACGATTCAGGAGAAAAAAAAACCTGCAGGTACATCTCAGCCACCTGCTAAACAATATTAGCTACACACAAGATACTCTAGAAGTCAGGCACCAGTGGTGGTGCCATGGCTTTAAAAAAAAAAAAAAACCTCCAATGTAACCATGGACAGAAAGCCCCATAACATATGTTGCAAGAGAGCTGAGGATCCAGATGAACGACACAGGTTCCCACCAGCAAGTTACTGCCCAAGGTTACATACTGATAAGAGATGCTGAAGTAGATATCCATGCCACATCCAGAAGCCCATCTAGCACATTGTGAGATACAACCATACTATGGAACTCAAAAGCCATAGCATCCGAGTGATCCCAAGATGCAGCTCCCCAGACGTCCACCACACTGCCACCCTCCCTCTGTCTCCCAGTCGCTACCCCACCCCTTGCTGCCAATCCCTTCACCAAGTTGCCCTGGCCTTCCTTCTGGGGACCTCATCCACAGTGATCAGCACTCATCAAGGTCTGTGACAAAGAGCTGGCACTGCAGTCTCGGAAAGGCTTGTGTTCATTGGGTTTGTCAACACAGCAGACGCTCGACGCATGTTGTTTGAGTTCTACAGGGAGATGGGGAGCATCCAAGAGAACCTAGGACACCAAGGTTTTCAGAACCCTGGCAGTATTGATTGGTAGGGTCTAAAAAGAAGATGGGCAAAGCTCCATTCAGGGTACGACTGTCACAAGCTTAAAGTGAAAAAATAAAGGCTCCTATTTCCTAGAAAACATGGCAGAAAGTCTTCAAGAGCTCGGGATAAATGGGACTGTCTTTTGTAGCAATCCCCTGCCTCAGGAAAGCACAAAAGAAAGGCTGGTGAGGCTGACTTACAGATGAAGAACTTTAGGATCAACAAATGAACAAATAATGAGCAGCTACCTCTCTTCGCTTACTTTTCCTATCTATGTGATGAAATACTCTTGACAGAAACAGCTAAAGGGAGGGAGGGAGGGAGGGAGGGAGGGAGAAAGGGAGGGAGGGAGGGAGGGAGAAAGGGTTTGTTTGGCTCACAGATCCAGGAGAAGTCCATCACAAGAATTTCGGAGCAGCAGGAATCTGAGGCAGCCAGAAAGCAGAGAGTGAACAATATATGTGTTCAGCTCCTTTCTCCTTTTCTACAAGATCCCAGAGGCATAATGCCACACACAGTGAGTGGATCTTCTCATCCCAAGATAGTCCCTCACATACATGCCCACAGCCCATCTCCTAGGTGATTCCAGATTTCACTGACTTGGCAATGGAGATTAACCATCATGTTACCCAACAATGCCAGGAGAAATGATTTTGTTGATGCATATAATCAATAAACACTTCAGGTCTGGGACAACTCCTTCAGGCTAACAAGAAGTAGAAGAACTAATTGGCTGGGTGGATCCCAGCTCCCCAGAGGCACTGAGGAGAGAAGAACCTGAGGTAATGCCACACAGAGAGATGTTCATTCTCACTGGGCACACCTGTGGGCAACACCATACAGCAGTGATCTACCACAGCACACCATTGAGCTAACTGACAAGGAGGACACTGGCTGGGAGAGAATAGGCTGGGAAGCAGTTCTGACATCCTGCAGAGACATCCTGCATGCATCTGCAGCCAGTTTCACCTTCCCTAGCAGACTGTAGGAGCATCCCTCTTGTGAGCCAGAAAGGTTTGTGCAATGATGAAGGTCTGTGTGGAGATGCTCATTACTCCGCTTCTTTCTGCAGCCCAGAAGTGGAAACAGCCAACATGGGAACATATCACAATATATTCAAGAGCCGCGCATATCTTTAATCCTAGCACTTGGGAGGCAGATGCAGACAGATCTCTGTAAGTTCGAGTCAACCTGGTCTACAAAAGCAAGTTTCAGAGTAGCTAGGGCTGTAACACAGAGAAACTCTGTCTCAAAAGTCAAAAGAACAAAATAAAACGTAATACATTTAAATGGTAAAAGACTACACAAGAGCACAAGACCCTTTGAAACAACATGAGTATATTTCAAACTTAGAGTGTTAGGGCCAGTGAGGTGACCCCACAGGTAGAAGCACTTGCTACACAATCCTGGTGACCTGAATTCTATCCCTGGGATCCATGTTTTTAAAAAATTGATGCAGTAACAGGCATCTGTAATCCCGACATTCCTAAGGCAAAAATGGAAGTTGGAGCCAGAATTTCCCAGAAGTCCAGGGACCAACTCGTTTGGAGTATGCAGGACAGCAGCAGGAATAAACCAAATCTTACTTCTACAAGGTGAAAAGCAAGAACCAATTCTCAAAAGTTCAAAAGTTTCCCTTTGCCCTCTACACACAAGTCATCACACATACACACACACAAACACATTCATCATCAACTTTGATGCTGTGTGGGAAGAGATGTACAGCACATATACAAATAATATTTTTTCAAATATTATTGTATTACTCCTTGGGGGCATTTTTAAGTTGCAAAGAGATACATAGAGCAAGACTCACTTAACACAGACTTAAAATATGCAAAGTAACATATATATATGCATATATATATATACACTTTTTATATACTATGTCTGTGGCAAAAAATCTATGTACATGTAGGGTTGTATTCACAAAATTGTTAGTGGCTCAGAGGAGACAAAGAGGAAGGGGTACTGTGGGGGGAGATACACAGTTCTTGAATGATACCTATACCTTAAATGGATACAATCAGATAGATGTCCTTCAGTGGCAGAATAGAGAGACTAGTATACTCAGTGCAAACCCCAACCTTTAAAAATCATTTATGATTCAGAAATAAAACATTAAACAAAAGCACCTAAAACTATAATAGTATAGGCTGGATATTCTCATTTCATAAGGCTTAGACTCATAAACTAAACTAGGAATGTAAACTCCATGATGGAGTATTGGTTAGTACATGTGAAGCCTGGACTCAATACTAATACCCCTAAAAGAAAAAAATACCAGACAACCCAGCACGTGACCTTGCAAACTGTAGGAGTCACCCTGAGGAAGAGAAACCCAGAATGGGGCCAGTGGAAAGGCTTGGAGTGCTGGGAACAGGCCACAAGGCTTTTTATTTGTGTTCATTTCTTACAAGTTCAAACAAATATTCACTTACTTACATTTTTAGAAATGGATGGAACTCAGGATCTTTATGTACTTCTGAGCTACATTCCCAACTTTGTATAGTCCATTTGCCATGTTTTAACAAAAAGGTAACTTTGTTGCTGCCGCTATGGTTTTTGAGACAAAGTCTTACTTTCCTATTCAGGCTGATTGTCCTCAGCCCTCGGGAGTACCTAGGGGTGCAGGTTGCACACCACTATGCCCCACCCCAAGGTCATTTTTAAGGGCAAAAAAACAAGTACCAAGGATTGTGATCCTTGCACAAACTGACCTGTAGGGGGAAGACCACGGACACATACCAGATCTCATGTGTGGTGCAACCCTACCTGCTGGCAGCTGTGCCAGATGCTTGTATGCCTGGTGTAGGTTCTCCCGGCAGACTGACTGGTGATCGTTCAGCAGGAGCGACAGGGCTATGATGACGTCATTCTCTAAGAAGCCAACTCTAAAGAAGGGAAGATGGGCTTAGACATCAGAAGACCACTTCATTTTTCTCTTCTTTTGTTAAAAGATTTATGTATTTTTATGTGTTATGGGTGTTTTGCCTACGTGTATGTGTATATATCACATGTGCACCTGGTGCTCAAGGACGTCAGAGGAAAGCCTGGAACTGGAGCCATCATGTGGGTGCTGAGACCCAAACCCAGGTCATCTGCAAGAGCAACGAGTATTCTTAACCACTGAGCCATCTCCCCAAACCCAGTTTCATTTGTCTTAACAGACAAATACTATTCTGTTGGGTAATTACTGCATTTTCATTATCCATTCATAAGTTTATGGGCATCTGGGTTGTTTCTATCCCTGGATACTGTGAGTAGAGCAGAACTGAACATGGGTGATCAGTTATCTCTATGTGGGATTCAGAGTCCTCTGGGCATGTGCCCAAGAGTGATATAGCTAGGTAGTGTGGTAGATCTATTTCTAGCTTTTTAAGGAACTGCCACGCTGATTTCCATAGCGGTTGCATCCAGTTTGCACTCCCACTGACAGTGGATAAGTGTTCTTTCCGCCCATCCATGCTAACATTTGTCATCATTTTTTTTTTTTAAATCTTAGCCATTCTAACAGGAGTAAGTTAAAATCTTAAAATAATTTCAATATACATTTCCCCAACAGCAGAGAATAATGAATATGTTTGAAAAATGTTTCTCAGCTATTTGTATTTTATCTATTGGGAATTCTCTGATTAACTAGTTGCATGCCTCATTTTTAACTGGGTTGTTTTCTTGGAGTTTAGTGTTTTGGGTTCTTTGTAAAGTCTAGATATGACTGGTATAGCTGGTAGATAATTCTTCCTCACTCTGTAGGTTGCTTCTTCACGTGAATGGTGGTGGTGTTCTTTGCTGTATAGAAATTCTTTAGTCTCATGGGATCCCATTCATTAGTTACTGGTCTAAGTATCTACACTATCAGGGCCCTCTTCAGAAAGTCCTTTGCTGTGCCAATGACTTTGAGTGTATTCTCTTCTTCTTCTTCTTCTTCTTCTTCTTCTTCTTCTTCTTCTTCTTCTTCTTCTTCTTCTTCTTCTGTCAGAATCAGGGTATCAAGATTGATGTTGAAGTCCTTGATCCATTTGGAGTTGATTGTTTTGAGAAATAAGACTATAGTTCTGTTCTTCTACCCACAGCTACTTAGTTTGGCTAGCACCATTTGCTGAAGAGGCTCTTTTCTCCAGTGTGTATTTTTGGGGTTTTTTTTCCTCCAAAAACATAAGTTGGTTATAGGGATGTATGCTTACATATGGGGTCTCACTTCTATTCCACTGACCAATATGTCTGTTTTTATGCCATTGTAATGCTGTATTTATTACTGTCTCTCTATAGTATGATCTCTGAAGAGGTTCAGATAAGATGAGGCTGGTGACTCCGCTGGAATCCATGCTATCTCGGGCCAAGGCCAGAGAGATCTACCCCATTCTTAAATGCAAAGCACTGTGGCTTGTAGAATGGCCAGGCTTGCAGCGCTCTCTAGTCTGGATTCTTTTCATCGTTTAGAGCATCAGTCTTGCCACCTGTGAAGTGACACAAAGCAGCAGAAACCTGTGACTTACCTTGCCAGCGCAGTGGGGCTGAGCTCACCACTATTCTACAGCTCTGGCTCCCGGGGAGCGATTTCACAGCCCTGCGTTCCCCCTCCCTTCATAGTCCCCTCCCCCCCCACCTTCCTTCTTCCCTTGCCGGCTCCAACTGACTTATGAGTTTGATTGCTGCCAGCTGCTTCCCTCTAGACCCATGGCTGCCCTCTATGCTTGTTATAATAACATATAAGTTAATTAAATATTAGGTAAGCCAATTTGATGAAGAATTGTTTTGATTTCCTCTTGAAAGAAAATTTGAAAGCTATGTAAAAACTCAAATATTGGAGTCTCTTAAAGGGAGATGACTGTAAGATATCCCACATTTTTTTATTTTTTTGTATGCTGGTTATTTCAATAGTGTCTTTTTTTCTTTTTTTCTTAGTGTGCTCTTGAGAGACATATTGCAAGTCAATTCCTTGATTGCGAACCATTTCTTTTAAGTACAGAACTTAACAGCATCTGCAGAGGAGTGTTCTGAGGTCACATCTGTCAGGATGGGTTCAGCAATAGATTCAAGTCGTGTGTGAAGCTGTTCACTAAATGTCCAGCACAAAGGACATGCCCAGCCGGTTCTGGTGCTGTGACATTGGTGAGAACATAATCTTATAGTATGACTTGCACTGTTCTGGAAAAACAAAATGGCAGCAGGACACGCCCACTCCAAAGCTGCCAGGTTTCCTCCGTTCCTCCCTCGTGATCCATTCCATGCTTTGCAAACCAGCGGGCGTGCATCTTGGTCTCAGTTCTCTGGAGGCTATGACAGGAGGATCGCCTTACCCAGGAGTTCAGAACTAGCCTGAACAATATGGCAATAAGGGAAGGAGGCTTGCTGGAAGGGAGAGAAGCTGGGGATAGATTTATGTGCTTAGCACGAATCCCTGGGTTCAATTCCCAGCTTCAAAGGATTTTTTAAAAATTATTTAGCAAGGAAGACTAGTGGACGGAGAAATGGGGAGACAAAGCCGGGCGACAGAGGGGGTGGGAATAAAGAAAGAACGTGATATGCCTGCTTGGAAATATGATGGAATTTTGTGGTTTTGTACAATGAATATTTAGTAACAATAAAATTTCTTAAAGGCAAAACACCCAGAAGAAAAAAACAAAAACAGTCATTTGACCAATGTGGGTCCTCCGGGGAGTTTGACCACACTCCAAATGAGTATATGAGCAACACCAATTGAACTTGGTGTTTGTTTTGTTTTGTTGTTTTGGGGGTGGATGGTATACCTAGGAGGAATGGGGAGTGATGTAATTGGGGTGCATTGCATGACATCCCCAAACAATTAATAAAAAATATTACATTGGGGGAGAAAAAAAAAGAACTATGGTTCCCTTGCGAGCATGCCAACCAAAGCACAAGGACCAGATAGAATTCTCAGGGAGCTCCCTCTACATCAGGGTGTTTCATGAATGAACTACTCAAGGTGCCAAGATGCCAAGCTTACGAGGCCATCCTCGTTACTCCTTGATGAGCCACTGACCATGGTAATAAAATCATCACTGAGGGCTAGAGATGCAGCTCAGTTCTGGAGCACTCCATTAGCACATTCAAAATCCCAAAGTTGAAATCCTATTGGCATAAAAAGAAAGGGGAGAGAGAGGAAGGGGGGAAAGGAGGAAAAAAAGGAAGGAGGGAGGGATGGAAATAAGAGGAGAAAGAAAGAGAAAATGGTGTAGCACGCATGGTGCGGGGGAGCAGATATCACCACTGATCTTGGAGGTGGAATTTAGAAACCAACACTGTTCGGTTGAGATGATTTTCCTTCCTTATCTACTATGATGTGCAGAGAAAGGGCTAAATTTAGACTCCTACACTGAACACATTTGGGAGGGGCAACTTGAAGATGTTCTCCGGATCAGTTTCAGGGCAGGAAAGGCACTCAGTAGGATCGGCTCCTGTCTGTGGTATCAGATGTTTATATTTCAGAAAACTGGGAGGGAGGGGAAGAGGCTGACTCTACCCAGGCTTGCCTGGGACCCATAGAATCCAAGCTGACAGCTAGGCTTCAAGGCCAAAATGTCCCACAATATCCCCCAGACAGTATCCTGGTGTCCAATCAACACCCAGCCTGGGGAACACGAGTGAATCTAGTGGCAGCACGGTGCTCCTCTCTCAAAATAAGTGGGATCAAGAGATCTGGCTAGGTTGCAGAGCAGGAAAGGGCGCCCCACCATGGCAGACCAGAGCCCATGTCCCTACCTTGCTGTTCTGATTGCAGTATTGATCTACCTTCTTGAATTAGAGCCCAAGATAGCACCGTGTGCTCCCTACACATGTCCTGTGACAGTACTGATCAGCATCTGTCTGAAGCAGGTACAGAGAGGTCACTTGTGAAAGCATGAGGTGACATCAAAGCCCAGAGTGACTTTGAATTTCTCCAAAACAACATGAAGCACTTTGGATATGATATGAAGCCTTTCTGATTGATGGTGTTTACACTAAATAAGCTGAAACAGTTGGCAGCTTGCCCTGGGAGTTTTGACTGTGAGCATGGATGCAATGGCAGGAGACAAGGGAGAGGGCATGGTGTAGTTGTCTGAAGTTCTACTTTTTTCTTTCAGTATTGGAAGTGAAACACGGGGCCTTATACATGGTAGGCACATGCTCTGCCATTGATCTTGAACCTTACCTAGCATTCTGCTTTTGATACCAAGTACAACCAGGGCTCCCTAATCAAGGAGATGAGCTCAGCTAATGTGAGAAGGCTTCCTGCCCCAGCTGCCAGCCACCCTGGTCTCTCACTAAGCTAACAAGTACAAATAATGAAACTTGACACAGGAGGGGACCATTTGTAGGTGTCCTTAGTGTCTCAGCAAGAGGTGAGACCTGTTCAAACGGAATGTGTGTTAACAACAGAAGGTGAAGCCATGCTCCCTGTGAGGACCAAAGAAAAGGGACTCTGGGATGGTAAAGGTTTTGCAGATGTTGGATCTGAATATTCCATCTTCAACGTGGGAAGGCCAGCACCAGAAGATAACATAAAAATTAGTCTAGAACACATGGATCTAGTCCCAAAATCTAAAAAGCCCTTAAGATTTTCTTCTTCAGCCCATAAATAAGATCTCCTAAGTCACTTACTCCTCCCCATGATGTCTACCCAGGGAAAACAGCACAATTTCTAACTGTGACCTTGGTTTTCATTAGTAGTTGCCCACCTGCCTACGTTATGGGTGGCCATGATGTACAGCACCTCGGTGGTCTTTATCCGCACCAGGTTATCATCATCCTTCAGCAGGGCCTTTAGGCTCTCCAGGCAGCCTGTGGAGATAGGAAACCTTTTGAACATTTGCCAGTCAAAAAAAGAGAAAAAAAAAAATGCCTAAAAGTCAACATGTGACCCAATGTTTGGCAATAGGTAAGAACCAAAGGTCTGTACTTTGGATTTGAAGAATCACGTCAGGGGCACAGCATCTGTTAGTAGAAGGAATTCACAACCAGGGACCATCTCGTCTAATCTCTCCATAATTCTCCCCCCCTCTCTGTTGTTTGTTTGTTTTGTTTTGTTTTTTGAGACAGGGTCTCACTATGTACCCCTGGCTGTCCTAGAACTCACTGTGTCCACCAGGCTGGCCTCAAACTCACAGAGTTCCACCTGCCTCTCCCTCCTGAGTGCTGGGATTAAAGATGTGTGCCACATTGGCATTGTGTGTGCCAGTTTCCTTGGCTGTTTTGTTTTGGTTTTGTCTTTTTATTGTTTTGTCTTTTTTTTTCCCCTTCTAGAACTGGGAATTGAACCCAGGGCCTTGTGCTAAATCTCCAAACCCTTATTTTTCCTATTCGTTCCAACTCTTGTAGTCAGCTCCGGGATTAAGAAAATTGCTGTTGATATTTCTTTGATCTCAGGAGAGACATGAGGTCAGATTGGAAACCTATCATATGCATGCTGCTCTTGCAGAGGCCCTAAGTTTGATACTCAGCAGGCAGCTCACAACCACCTTTAACTTCAGCTCTGGGGACCACACACCATCTTCTGACCTCCACAGGCACTTGCATTTACAAACACATACCTATCCACAGACACATATACATAATGGAAATAGAAAAAAAGTCAAATTTAAAGAGAGATTCCACAAACTGGTCACATGCCCTTGAATTGGCTAGATTCAGGGGTGCCAGATTTAGCGTATATTTACTTGCATTATTTTTAATTATGTATAGGTGTGTGTGTGTGTGTGTGTGTGTGTGTATGTGTGCGTGTGTGTGCAAGTAAGTCTGTGCACCTGAGTGCAAAGGCACACGGGGACAAAAGCTGGAGATGCGGACAGTTGTGGGCTCTCTGATGTGGGTTCTAGGATCTGAACTCGGTTCCTCTGGGAAAAGTAGCAAGTGCCCCTAATCACTGAATCATTTCTCCAGCTCCTACTATTTATCAGTTGGGCAGCCTTGGACTCACTCTGCTCTTCCGAACACTGATTTTCCTGACTGTAGACTGAGAGTATTCTCTCTCTTGTGGGTAGCATTGCACTTAGGGGTACTGCTGGCCTGAAATCAGCAACCTCCCCAGTGCCTTCCAATGTCTGAACCACACCATGACCCCAGTCATAACCACGTGAGGCATGGCGCTCTCACCTATGTTGATGGCCTCATAGACATACTCAGGATCATGCATGAGGTCACACAGAGCCACTAGGGCTTTCTGCCTTGTCAGGAGATCCTGCGATTGCAGCTCCTCATTAAGCTTTGGCAAAGCCCGACAGCCATAAGCAATGGCAGCTTTTGTGGGGTCAATGTCAGGAGGCATGTACATGGAGATCCGAGCATGAGCCATCTTTCTGCACTTGCCAAAGAGCTTTGAAAATGGATCTCTGCAGAAACTGCTAATAAAAGAAAAAAAAACTGTTGTTATTCCTATTATCAAGTGAAAACCATCCATCTCAGCCTCAAAACTGCCTATGAAGGCAAACATGGGTGGCTGTTTTCACTTTGATTTACAGATGAGCCAACAGAAGCTGACGAGATTTCCCGAGGTCATAGCACTGGTAAGGAAGCCCAAACTGCAAATTTCGGTCCTTGGTGACAGAAGAAACTGCTTGGGATACTTGATAGATGGGTTCCTTGGTCACAGGCACCAAGGAAAAACGTAAAGCAATCAAGCAGAAGCCAAGATGGCCTCCCCTTTCGTGTCCCTGCTAACTGGGTGGCAGCCATAACTAGGACCTAACTGAGACTTAACTCAACCACTCAATAAAGAATCATCCATATTTATAAGTAAGGAAACATATTGGCTAAGGAGTTAGTAAAGCTAGAAGCTATTCAAACAGCCGTCTTGCTCTTTATGTCAGAGACATGTATTCACATGCTCAGGACATATTCCCAAGAAGGGATGAAGGTTAATGAATGATTTATTATCTACACACACACACACTCTGCTCCCCCCACCCCCCACCCCTCACATACACAATCTTTGAATGATTCTAGGCTTTGTGGCTTCAAGGTTAGGAATGGGATATAGTCCCAGGCTATGGGTTACCCTTGACAAGTCAGTCTCTGCATCTGAAAAACTAGGTAATAAGAGTGCTTCTTTCTTGCCCTACCAGAACTGTCATTTCAGAGACCCAAGAGCCTGGCTGACTAGAACTTGTAATATACTGATTGTGGTTATTATCCTGATCACCATTGGATTTAGTGGCAGGGACAGGACTCAGTTCTGAAGTAAACGACAAGCCAGACTCTGGTACCAGCCACAGCCAACAAGGGAAGAAAGGGACCAGCCTGGGAAGGTGGCAGCCATCTCTGAAATGGGCTCCACTTTAGGGAATCATAGTCTCTGAGACACTTACAAGGGCACACGCTACAAGAATCCCGCTGCCAATGAAAAGGTGAGACCCAGGGTATGAGGGCGTGAGCCCCATGTTAACCGAACTGGGTAGGTCAGGAAGCTCCCCCCACCCCCCCGCCCTATGCCGGGCACATACCGGGCCCGCAGCTGCCTCACTTGTCTTTAGTGCCTGCCAGCCAGAGCGCTCATTCCATTCCCAGGCGACCTGGTTGCTAGGAGACTGCTAGCGTCTGCAGCTTCCTGGTCATCGCCCTAGAGGACCAAGGCGCAGGCGCAAAAAGCCTGGCGCTAAGCCTTGTAAAGAATGGCAGAACAGTCATATTTTACAATGTTACTTTGTAGAACAAAGACAACTCGCTTTTGTGGTACTGACGGGAATAAAAAGGACTTATTTACACCTTTCCTTTTCCTGTGTGCTTTGCATGCTCTGGGTCATCAGCATTAAGGTGTAACTGTATTCATTTTAAGGCTAAGAATCTCAAAGAGATTCCGTTGCTTCCCCTCAATTAAACAGACCTTTCCCCAGAACTGCCTAGTCATGGCCCACATTTCTGCAAGCTGACTGGTTGCTCCACAGTACCTGCTTAACATCGCCTTTGGCTCCTCAGTGGACTCAGTCCTGAGTCCAAACTCCTAACCTGAAATGGGATGGTGTATTCCTTTATTACCACTACATGGGAAGTAGACATGCAATATAGCCAGACCCTACCTAACCCCCCACTCACGTACAACATACTGAAATCTTGCATAGCATACTACACACAGTATAGTAGACCCAGCCTAACTCCCCTAACACATAGCATATGAAGCCTACATAAACACATACACACACACACACACACACACACACAAGCTCCTGTCTGATATCCCCTACAGATAAACCTCAGTAAGACCCAGCCCAACCCCCTAACATAGACCTTGCCTGTGCCTGTTCTGTTTATTGTCTCTCTGTGCCAGACATATGCCAAGAAGCTTTCAATAAATGTAGAACGAGGTGGTTGATGGACTTAAATTAAGAGTTATAATTTAAGAGCCTTTTCTACAATTCACATATTACTGAATGCAGAAACAATTCAAGTGAGAAAAGCTTTGGTTTGATTTAGAATTTCAGGAGATCCAACCCATGGTGCTTCCCAAAATACAACTGTGGGAAAACATGAAGTGGGGGAGGGGTGAGGAGGAGGCTGGCAGGGATAGTATATTTCTATGGACTTGCCTCCAGTGACCTGGTTCCCCCCAGAGTCTAAAGCTTCCACCAGCTGGGGACCAAGCATTCAAACCATGAGCCTGTGTAGGACATTTTATAGCAGTGATCCTCAACCTTCCTAATGCCAAAATCTTTTAATACTTCATAACTAATTTTGCTACTGTTACGAATTGTAATGTAAATATCTGTGTTATCTGATGGTTTTAGGCAACCCCCATAAAAAGGTTGGCCAAGCCCTAGGAGATCATGAGCCAAAGGTTGAGAACTGCTATGTTTTATATGCAGTTCACAAACTCCAGGGGAAAATCTTCAGTTTTCTTTGTTCTTAGTTGACTAAAATGAAGATCACCGATGAAAGAGGTCACATATCTGGGTGCATTAGATAGTTTTCTCATTAGTATGATGAAATACCTCACGAAAACCAGATTGAGGAACTAAAGATTCGTTTCGGCTCATGCTGAAGATACAGCCTCAAGGTGGGGAAGGTAAGTTGGTCGCAGTGACCCTCAGCAGTGATTCCTCACCCTCTGACATGACAGAACAGAAAGCAGGTGAGGTGGCAAAGGCTAGTGCCCAGCTGGTGCTCCACTCATGGTGGGTAGTCTCGTCAGTCAAAAGTCTCTGGAAGCATCCTTACAGACACACTTAGAGCTGTCTACCTAGGGGTGATTCTAAATCCTGCCAACAGTGATGATGGACTATCACATATTTAATGTAGTTTCCCACAGTTTTGCTGTGGAGCACACCTCTGGATATAGTTTATAATAACAAGTGCTTTTTTTTCAGGGATTTGAAGGCTACTTTTGAGGACGACTGCTCATTGGGGGGGTCTATAGATGCGTGATTGGAAAAGGATGAAAAGATGGAGCAGTCTTAGCCTTTGGGTAAAAGTCTCTCACTCCCTGCATGGAGATGAATTTTTGGAGCTGGTCTTCTGCGTTTCTGATCTTTCAGTAGCTGATACAATTTAAAACACCTACAGTGTCCTGTAGTTACCACCCCCACCCTCATGTACATGAAGACACTAGGCATGTGGTGCATGTCTATTATCCTATTATCATCCTATCTCATGGGGATGAGAACAACAGGATTAGGAGTTCACGGCCATTATCCTGGAAAATTTGAGATTCACCTAGGCTACATGACGGCTTGCCACAAACAGTTGAAAAAAAAATACACTGCAGTTGAGCTCTGCCAGCATGGCGACAACCACCTGCATCTACCCCATCCTAGCAAACAGATAAAGGCCTATGTTTTCTTCCAAGGGGTGGGGGTTGGGGAGGTGGAGGGAGGAGGGGGAGCTGATCTGTCATTCCCTAGCTGTAGACCCATTAGAGCCTTGCCTGCCGACCCCACACACACCCATGGCTCCTTTCTAGCATGTCTAAAAAGAACCTGTCTCCAGCACCGTCTTCCTCACAAGAAACCCTTAAAAAAGACCCTGATGGGTCATTTAATAGCTGAGTAAACTGAAGTTTGGAGGTGTAAAGACCCTTTAAGTCTGAAGCCTTAGCAGTGAAACTACTTAACCAAGACATCAAGCAGAAGCATCAGTCTCCAGGGCATTTCCTGTTGCAATAAAGAGGACTGGAATACACTTAGACATCTACCTCCTGCTGTCTGACAAAGGATCAAGTCCTAACGGGTCTCTCTAACCAGACTCCCCTAGTTTTATTTTAGGAAAATGTAGTGAACAATCCTGTGCTGGAAGTCAGAAAATCTGGGCTCAATTCTATCTCTAACTCACTAGGCAAATCTTTTAGAATGAATCTTGTAGTTTTCTCGGGAGAAGGGAAACAGTTCTAAGGCCTCTGAAATGCATCCTGTATGTACCCCACACCTCTCTTTTCAACAGAAACCAGCTGGAAGGAGCCCAGTAACTTGAGTCAGCTTTTTAAGCATCCATTAATGAAGGAAATTAATTTTTCAGCATGAGTGCCAGAAGCCAGGCACATGATTTCCAAATAGCATTAAATTCAAACTGATGCAGTAAGACAATTAGTGGGCCCTTCCCTTGCCTCGGGGAGGATGCTGGGCTTCAATCCAATGCCAATACCCCTTTTCCGGGGACTGTCACGACCCGGCCCACCAAGGTGGCCAGAGTGAACCTCGAGCCAACCCCTTCACGCTCTCCCCCACCCAGACTCGGTCTAGAGAGACCATGCTCCATCCACTGGCCCTGTCTGATCATCACCGCCCTGGTTGTCATGGTGAGCCTGGGCGCTCCAGGGGAGTCCGGAAGTCTCTGAGCAAGCGGTTCTGAGCTCCGCGCCCCGGGAGACTCTCGTTGCTATGGTGATGACTCCGCGCGGGCCCAGTGCCATCGGTTTCCACGGACTGGAGGAGGGTCCAGACCCCGCCCCTGACGTCCGGATTCAAACGCTGCAAGCCAGTCCCGCGAGGCCCGCGTTGTTGTAGTGATTTGTTGCAGCTCGCGCGCGCGCGCGGGCGCGCACCCGAACCCGATCTTTGCAGCTTTGGTGAGTCCACTCACCCTCCCGGCTGGGGACGTACCCCGGAAGACAGATCCTGAGGCTGCCCTGCTCCCTGCCCTCCTCTTATTCCCAAGTCTAAGTGTGCTCTTCCTCACTGAGCGTCCACTCTGGGCCAGGCCTCTGCGGGTGCTGGGGTCTGATAAAGAAGACATTAGGTTTAAGAGGCCAGGCTCTTTGAGTGGTGTGGGCACCATTAGTAAAAGGGGACGGACCTAAAGTCACTAAACCATCAGAGGCTCCATCTTAAAAACACACTAAGAGCAGGAGACCCCCTCCCCATTCCAGTTCCATTATCTAGGCTGCGATCCACAGCCAGGTTTTTTTATATCCCCTCAAGCCAAGGAAATGAGCCCAGGGCTCAAGATGAGGCTGCCCTTCCAGTGTGCTGCCTACAGATTGAATGGCCTCTGCCCACTATTGCTGATAGGGATGGAGTCGTTAAAGGGATGGCGGAAACTCACAGGTGCTTTTTGAGATTTGTATGGCTTTCCAATTCTTGTCAAAAAGACAAATGTAACAAATTTAGTCGTAATTGACTTTGTGGTTTTGGAATTGGGCAACACTTCATCCTGTAAAATAAAATAAGTGTTTTTGTTTCTTCGGTCTGAGTCTTTTAAAGACAGGTTCTCACTGTGTTGACCAAGACCCCTGGAACTCAGCCATCGCCCTGTCTCTGCTTCCCAAGTGCTGAGTATATGCGCCCTTGTTACTACTGCACCTGGCTAGGAGTTTGGTTATAAGAACAAAAAAGGAAAAGAAAGAAGAAACAATAAAAGACAAATTAGTTGTTCGAAGTTACTTACTTTATAGGATTTTTCATGCTGGCTCAGCTTGGCTGGTCCCCTTAGACTGTTGAGGATCTCTTATTTTGTCAGGAAGCTCATCCAATCAGAATTACGTTTGATCACGTGGCCCCTAACATATTCTATTCTGCTTTGATCTGGACCATAATGCAGAAACTAACCTCATATATTCATTTACTACTCTTTCCCCTTGATTCAGTGTACTCAACACTGGAAGAATGACTTCCTCTTGGACCCCGTTGGGGCCCCCTGTCAGCCAGGACCGCATCATCACCAGCTTCCCTAAGGTACAGTCATTAGAACATCTTTGCTGTTGTTTTTGTTTTCTTTGGGTATGGATTGCTTTGACAAAAAACTTGCTCTGCTATCCCAACAAACTTGGAATTCACCAAGTATCACAGACTATCCTTAAATTTGCAATCCTCGGGGCTGGAGAGATGGCTCAGCGGTTAAGAGCACTGTCTGCTCTTCCAGAGGACCCGGGTTCGATTCCCAGCACCCACATGGCAGCTAACAACTGTCTGTAGTTCCAGTTCCAGGCAAACACACCGAGGCAAATAAATAAATAAATAAAGCTTTAAAAAAAAAATTTGCAATCCTCCTGAGGTCTCTCCAATTCTGGGATGATGGGAATGCGACCCTGTTCCCAATCGTTTTTTGTCCGAACCGCTGATGGAACTCTTCGGCCCATTTTCAGCTTTTTAAACATGCCTTCAGCCCCAGAAATCAAGCAAGTGAATCCCAGAGATTGGTCTTATTTCTGACAAGATAAAAGACTGTGGAGTTCCTTTAAAGCAGGCCAGTGGTAACAACAGATAGTTGTGTGTCTTGGACATTATAAGCTGCTTAGACAGCCCTTGATAAAAATCTTGATGCTGTCTTTAAACTGTGACCCAGGTCACCCATGCTTGCCTTGGAGCTAATGCTCATGGTAAGTGTAAGCCTCCCCAAGTCATGGCGTTTCTTGTTTTATTATTAGCTCTCCAGTGAATGGGAATGTAACTTAGTGGGAAATCATTTGTCTGGTCGGTACAAAACCTTGAGTTTTATCCTTAGCACTGCAAGGTGTGTTGGGGTGGGGGAATCACAGGTGTAGTGGTACACACCTGTAGTTCTAGCACTTGGGAGGCAGAAACATGGTTGTGAGTGTCAGGTCAGCCTGGAATATGTGACAAAATAAAAAAAAGTAGTGTTCTAATTTCTGATCTCCAAATCCAGGGTTTTCTCCATTGTCATTCTGCCTTTCATTTCTGCTGAAAACTCCAATCTGTACTATAGTCTGACAGTAGAGAATGCTAGATAATCTTTGGGGAGGGAGGTGAAACAATGTTTACCCATATTCCAAATGCCTGTGCCCATTTTGTAGCCATCCCACTTCCAGGAATTCATTTCTGCATATGTTCTGGCATGAATGAAGGGTATGTGAAAGGTCAGCCACTGCAGCCATTAGTAAGAGCAGAAGGTTGACATCAGTGTCCATAGAGAGGCTGGTAATAATGCCGCTCCAACATGGTGCTGGAGAGGTAGCTGAGTGTCCTTCACCTTGGCTTGCAGGCAACAGGAAGTGGTCTGAGACACACTGGGTGTTATCTTCAGTATGTATGAGCCCTCAAAGCCCACCTCCACAGTGACACGCTCCTTCAACAAGGCCATGGCCACATCAACAAAGCCACACCTCCTAATAGTGCCACTCCCTTTGGGGGCCATTTTTGTTTAAACCACCACAACCCTGTTGCTTCCGTTTGGCTTGAATGAGTGTGAAGAGAGACTTTGTGTCTTTTGGATTCTGTGCCAAAGCTAGGAAGGAGGAAGGAGGTGGCTGTAGGTTGTGGGTGTTCCCATCTGCAGCCATTGCTTCTTTACCTGTCTTTATCTTTTCCTCTAACTTGTGTCTCACACACTGACAGAGAACGCCTTTGTGTTTCAGATCTTGGAGAGTTCCCCTGTTGTTTTTTATAGTGCGCTTGGGCCATTGCTTTCCCAATGGAGTGTGACCGTGGTAACCAGGGATGATTCAGGCTGGTGTCTCCAGAGTTGAAGAGAAAGGAAGTGTGTGGGGGGAGGGGGGCAGGCCCAGTCTCATGGGACAAAAGAGACTATTCACAGAGTAGGACATTAAGGCTCAGAGACAGTGAAAACTGCTTGATGCAACACAGTTGGGCATGGTAGAGCTAAGATTTGACCCAGCTGTCCTTGCAAGGCTCCAGAGCACCCAGCCCTAGGGATTCTGCCCAAGGAAGATGATGAGATTTTCAAACATCCCTCTACCTCTGGCAGTCTGGGATACAGGGATACAGACTCACTATGTCTGTCCTGGATCCCAGTGCCACTTCAGACCTGAGGACTTCTTAATCACATCAGGCTGGGTCAACATGATGCTTCCCAGGACAAATTCTTCCTCTTTATTCTGTGTGCCTCAGTTTCCTTGTCTGAGAAATGGGCTCACACTTCCTACCCCACAGCCTGTGGCATTGCCGGACAGAGGAATGTCAACGAGCTGCAAGCCTGAAGTTTCAGGAGAAAAGGAGGGCTTTAGGAAGTAGGTCTCATACTCCGATGCCCAGTTTGTGTTATCAGGATGTGGCATTGCAAGGTGGTCTGTTTGCTTGTCTGTATGTCTGTCTGTCTTTTGATAGTGGTACACACCTGATGCCTGTCTGCAGCTCAAAGAGCACTTCCACGGCCAGGTCAGCGCTGCCTGCCAGCACAGGAACACAGGCACTGTTGGGTAAGCCCGTGGGACAAGGATGTGGAAGACACAGAAAAAATAGATGTGCAAATGTATGTGTGTATATAGGTATATACATATATATATATGTATATATATATATATATATATAAATGAAAAGTGAGCCAAACCAGTGTCACTTATTATTAGGATTTTAATCTAATTTTGCTGTGTGAACAATTGCCCTGTTTCTCAAAAGGTTGACTAGATGACTTTTCAGCTGAAGGGACATTCCAGCACAGGTCCATTTCCTGTGTCTGGACCAGCTATTGTGCACTCACCCCTTCAAGTTTCTGTGTGTCAGAGCCTCTGGGAGACTTTCTGACCGCCTGTCCCTGCCCCTGCTCTGGTCTCTGCCTCGTACCCTTCTTCTGTACTCTAGAGCTCTGGAATCTCTTGTTATTTATTTATCTATCCATCTATTTCTTTTACTATATAGCTATCTTACATCCAGACTGCAGTTTTCTCCTCTGCCACACCCCATCCACTCCCCCTGTTTCTACTCAGGAAATGGTAGGCCTTCCATGGATAGCAACAAAACACTGCATGTAAAATTGCAGTAAGGGGCTGGAGAGATGGCTCAGTGGTTAAGAGCACCGTCTGCTGTTCCAGAGGACCCGGGTTCGATTCCCAGCACCCACATGGCAGCTAACAACTGTCTGTAGTTCCAGTTCCAGGCAAACACCAAGGCAAATAAATAAATAAATAAATAAATAAATAATAAATAAAGTTTTTTAAAAAAATTGCAGTAAGACTAGTCACCTCCCCTTGTATTAAAGCTGGACAAAGCAACCCAATATTAAGAATAAGGTCCCCAAAGAGTCAGAGACAGTCCTTGTTCCCACTGTTAGGAGTCCCACATGAAGACCAAGTCACACAACTGTCATATATATGCAGAGGGCCAAGGTCAGACCCATGCAGGCTCCCTGGTTGGTGGTTCGGTCTCCATGAGTCCCTGTGAGCCCAGGTTAGTTGACTCTGGGTTTTCTTGTGATGTCCTTGACCCCACTGGCTCCTATAGTCCTTCCGGCCCCCCTCTTCAGCAGTATTCCCCCATAGGGTTCCAAAATCTATATCATAGACCTATAGGCTTTTTGGTCTTTCCTGCCCAGACCTGAGAGCCAAGTATGGCTGTGTGGACCCTATCTCTGTCTCAGTAGCATCTTGTCCACTGACAAGGGGACTATGTAATGGCTTTTCCTCCTCCTAACAAATCACTACAAAGAGCCCGCTTTCCTTTTCCTCTTGAGTAGACCACAGCTAGATCAAGGAGTTGGCTTAGCTCACAGAGGTCATATCGATGGGGTAAGATCACAGGGAAACCATCTCTGAGGTCCCCAAGGCTGCACCAAGGAAGGCAGAGCTCAGGCCAGAATTGCCATTGGTGGCTTGAGGGATAAAAGTAACAGCTTCACCCGGGAGTTGATATTTCATATCAGTTTCTTCACACAAAGTATCTACCTGACCCTACACAATGCCAGTGGAGAGAAAGAAACTGAGGCACTGAGGGCACCCACCGTACACGCCTAGTGATGCATCTACTCCTGTCCCTCAGACACAGAATGAAGGCTAGCCTGTTCTAGAATGAGAAGGATGCCTGAGAGGGGGCAGGCACAGCCCCAGCCCTAGCTCATGCAGAAAGATAAATCATAGATCCAGTCATCAACCAATATGATTTTCCTCTTGTGTCTACAAACAGAGGGAGTGCGGTAGATGTTTCTCAAGATGGTCAGTTTAAGCATTGAGGTCTTGAGCGGGGTGGAAATGAATTGCAGAAATGCTTCTTGTAAAACATTGTATTGAGTTGGTAGGGTGATGAGATATACCATGACATGCGTGCAGATGTTAGGAAGCGACTTGTAAGAACCAGGTCCCTCCTTCTACCAAATAGGTTGTGGGGACTGAACTCAGGCCATAAGTCTTGGAGGCAAGCACTGTTACCCACTAAGCCATCACACCAGCCCAGAAACTCTTAGAAATCCTTTTTTTAAAAAGATGTATTTATTATGTATACAGTATACAGAAGAGGGCACCAGATGTCATCATAGATGGTTATGAGCCACCATGTGGTTGCTGGGAACTGAACCCAGGACCTCTGGAAGAACAGTCAGTGCTCTCAACCTCTGAGCCATCTCTTCAGGCCTCCCCTCCCCTTTTTTTTCTCTCTTAGAAATCTTATCAACAGTCTCAGAGATGCCACTGTCCCACACAGAAGGAAGGTAGTAGCTGTTCTTAGTGAGCAGTGTCCCTAAGAAGCCCAAGAAGCCCAGAGCCAATCTGGCTCTCAAGCCATAAACCCAGATGTGTAAACCTTGGTTTCCATAGTGTACTCCTTGGCCCACCTCCTTCCTGCAGGCACCTCCATACCAAGATGAGCTGACCCCATACAGGTGCGCATCCTAGAGGGGGTGTGGAGGCTGAGATGCAGGATACATGCCTTGGAAGAGTGTCTTCTGGATGTGGTCCCTTTTCTGCACCTTCAGTGCAGGACCCCCACCAGTCTGGACTTCTCTGATGTTGGTTTTCACAGTTCTTCCTATGCTCTCTTCTTCACCCCTCAGCCTCTCCTCATGCCCATTGCCAATTCTCAGGACAGTGCCTTTCCCAAGTGGGGTCAAGGTTATAGCCATAGGGGTAGCAGAGTTCCCAAAACAAATGTAAGTTCTCTTACTTCCTAGGACTGGAGAGGGAGGAGAGAGTGAATTAGCAGGGCAGGCCTTCTTGTATCTAGGGTTGAAGGATGACTCATTCAGACAGTTCAGGGAAGGGAAGAGTTGGAAGACACTATTGATACCATTCTCCACGATGATACGGACATATTTCTTCCAGGCTCAAGCTCTCCAAGGTGGTGGTGGTTGGTGACCTCTACGTGGGGAAGACCAGCCTCATTCACAGGTAAGTCCTGCCACCCTCATCTCACCGTATTGTACCTTTGCCGGAGTGACTTCTGGGAATATAACAGCTTTAGCCTGGAAAACAGCTTGAAGGGTGTGGCAAGATCAAGGAGAGGTGCTAGAGGAACGTTCAGCTCAGCGGCACTGCTCTGCCGCACTCAAAATGTGAGTACCAGTATTTACACTGTGTGCTTCATAGCCAATTTCTTTTTTCTTTCTTTTTTTTTTTTAAGATTTATTTATTATGTATACGACATTCTGCCTCTACTATGCCTGTGTGCCAGAAGAGGGCACCAGATCTCAAGATAGATGGTTGTGAGCCACTATGTGGTTGCTGGGAATTGAACTCAGGACTTCTGGAAGAACAGTCGGTGCTTTCAACCTCTGAGTCATCTCTCTAGCCCCCTCATAGCCACTTTCAGTTCCAGCTCCTAGAGGTCTGACTCTGTTAGCCATCAGACACACACACACACACACACACACACACACACACACACACACACAAAATTTTAAAAATAAATAAATAAAAGTTTAAAAATAGGGAGGTTGGGAGCTTGAAAGATTAACTCGATCGATAAAATGTTTGCTTTGTAAGTACCCCAAACCTGAATTGAATCCCCAGGACCCATGGAAAAGCCAGGTGTAGCAAGACATGCTTGTGATCCCAGCATTGAGGAGACAGGGATAGGATTCTTAGGGTTTGCTACTCAGCCAGTCTAACCAAATCAGTGGGAGACCTTGTCTCAAAAACCTAAGATGGATGGGGCTGAAGAGATGGCTCAGAGGTTGAGAGCACTGACTGTTCTTCCTAAAGGTCCTGAGTTCAATTCCCAGCAACCACATGGTGGCTCACAACCATCTATAATGAAATCTAGTACCCTCTTCTTTACACTATATACATAATAAATAAATAAATATTTTTTTAAAAAAAACCTAAGATGGAAAGCAATTAAAGAAAACAACAACAAAAAACGCTCTTCAGGCTCTGACCTGCACATGTGCTCATGCGCATGCGTGCCATTGTGGTGACCTACAGTGGAGCCTCCTAGATACTTAGCATCTATTACACGATCCCTGTAGGCTTTTCTGGGACTGGACCCTCAACTTCTCTTACTATTAGTATTATAGTGTTCTCTTTCTAGGCTGATGCAGCTTGCCTCCTCCACATCATTTTTATTGACTGCCCCTGTTGCTATGGTTTGGATAAGTGTTTTTCAAAGATCCGGGGATCAGAGGCTTGTGGTCTCACCATTAGCAAAGCAACATGACTAAGTCAGTCGTGGGCTGAAGCTTCTAGAACTACAATCCCAGATAAACTTCTCCTTTTGGGTTACTATCATCTCAGGTGTTCTTCCAGTGATGGAAAGCTGACTAACATGCCTGTACCCCTACAGCCTCTGTTGGCCATCACTCTCCTTGCTGTATTGTGTGTGTGTGTATTGTTGTTTGTTTGTCTTTGAGACTAGGTATCTTGCATTTAGCCCTGGCTGTCCCAGAACTCCCTATGTAAGCCAGGCTGACCCCAGACTCACAAGAGATCTGGCTGCCTTCGCCCCTCTTGTGCTGGAATTAAAGGTGTGGGCCACCACACACAGCAACCATCACTTATTGGCTCCCTACTAGGGGACCTTATTTCCTGCTGACTTTGATTGTTGTGAGCATTTCCACCTATTTTTGTGAGGGGACCTCTGATGACTTCCTCACCTCCCACAGGTTGTGCAAGAATGTTTTTGATCGTGATTACAAGGCCACCATTGGGGTAGACTTTGAAATCGAGCGCTTTGAGATTGCGGGCATTCCCTACAGCCTCCAGATGTAAGTCTCAAGATCTCCCCCAGGGAAAGACCTTAGCCAGATCTTTTTCCTCTGTACCCCCATGATGCTCGGCAAGGATGCATCTGGACAAGCATGGCCCTGGGTGTGTAAGGAAGCAGGCTTCGTGGTTTATGGGTCCCTAGACTCTCCCTCTATCCTCCTAAGCTCATTGCCTCATGTTGCTCAGCAGATCCAGGGGTGGTCTTCACATCCCGACCTGCACTTCCGCACACTCTCATCCCCTGTAGCATGGACTAAGTCATTCTTCCGAATTTGGACCTCCTGTGGTCTCCCAAGCAGCAGGTTGGCCTCTGACAGTTTTCTCCTGAGCACTGTCCTCTATTCTCTGCTATGAAGCAGAGCAGACTCAGCCCTTGTGTGCCAGCTTAGGGGAGTGGCTTCTGCTGGAGGCCACCCTGCCCTCATCCCTTTCTCAAGTCTGATGTTTGCAATCCTCCTGGCATCTCCCTCTGCATCCGTGGACCTCCACTGCCTGTACTGTGCTTCCACACTCAGTCTGTCTTCTCTGCTAACTGTCCATGCTCTTGCCTCTCAGTGGCCTACGGATTTCTGCCCTGCTTCCTACCTCTTTCACTCCCTCACATCAGTGCCTTCCCGGGTTCTCCTTCTTCTACCATGGTGGAAGTGTTGTGTGCTTTGGACCTTATTATCACCACTCCCCAGAGGGTCCTGTAGGCCTACTGAGCTACCAGACCCCTGTGCTCTCTGATGCCACTCCCCATCCCCGATGTCACTGTGCTAGTCTTGCCTGCTGGCATTCACCAAGCCTTTGTTCTAGTCCCTTCTCTGTCTTCCTCCCTGGCTTTGGTCTTTATTCCTCTGTGCCCTGCCTAGGTTGAGTCCTCAGCCCCTGTGTCAGCCCCTATCTCCACGGAGATGGTGCCCCCCAGTATAATCCTGGAGCCAGATGATAATACATCCTATCCAAGGGTGAGCCCAGAGTTGGTTCAGAGCAAAAGACACTGAAAATCCAGGGCTTCGTGACTGAGAGTTCTGGAAAGCTGAGGAGAGCAAAGGTCTGGCCTGGAGGGAGCAGCCAGGTGGAGCTGTACGGCACCCAGCACCCAGGTCTCACTGTGGCTTCAAGGCAGCCCGGTATAAAATGGGCACTGCCTTGCTACAGAGTCTCAGGTTCCTATCTTGAGGCCATTGCCAGTCACCTGCCTGGCTACTCTATGCCCATTCCCTACCTAGAGGCTTCTTCAGAGATGGAAAAAAATGAATGAATTATTAAGGGACTATAGCCCGCAAGTCTTCATTATGCTGAATTGCTTGAAAACAGATTCAGATCACTGATACCATATTGGTGGGTTGTCTTTTTAGTTAACTGAGAAAAATGAAATGTTAATCTGTTGACTTTAAAAAAAAAAAAGAAATGTTAATCAATTGTAAATTGATTTCAGAATCATCCTAGCATACTGGCAATGTGCTTTAAGCCCATCCAAGTAGATCTCAGCATGTCACCTTCTCTTTCTTTCATCTTGCACCCATGGAAGACATTATTCTGCTTCTCCATTCCTTTCCCGTGGATCTAGGTTTCAACTTTTATTTCCTTCTCAACAAATGGTGTCAGAAGGCAGAGCTAACTCATCAGTTGCCCAAGGGACACCAACCGTGTCCCTGTTAGCCCCAGCCAGCGTGTGGGGAGCTACTGTGAAGGAGGTGAAGGGGTGCCCTGGTCACACGTTTGCTGAAGGCCTGTCCTGGAACCCCAGCATTGTCCTGCTATAGAACATCAGGTCTTTTATAATGTCACAGTCAAAAGGGCTGTAACTTTATCAAAGGTGTAACTTTGTTTATCTGGACAAGGCAGTATCACATCTTCTCCCCTAATCTCCAGGGGGGGTTGCAGGGAGCCAGGGGCAGGAGCAGGGAGTTAGGTCACACTGTTCACGTGTGGCTGGCATGCTGGCATAGGACCTGAGGTCCTCCAGCGATCTCACTATTCTCTTGCCTTAGAATTCTGTGACTGGTTAACCTGCCCCCGCTGTTTTCCTGTTTCCTTCTTCCCCTCACAGCTGGGACACAGCCGGGCAGGAGAAGTTCAAGTGTATTGCATCTGCCTACTACCGCGGTGCCCAGGGTAAGCAGCCAAATGATGATGGAGCTCTCAGCCTAAGCCGTCTGCACAAACACTACCTTTCTGTCCTCCAGGAGTCACTGGGATAGCATTGTAGCCAGTGCTTAGGGATGAAGAGTCTGTCTAGATGACTAGACCCTGCCTGCCTTTGGCAGTCACACTCTTAGGGAGCCTGAGGTATCAGGCGCAGGCTGCCTCAGCCCAAGTTTTTAGCTCGAAAGAAGATTCTGATATAAGGGTCCCAGAAAAGAGAGATGGCCTCATATTCCAGGTGAAGATGAGGAGAGGGTTTTCCTGTCTTAGCCTGAGGAGACTAGGCCAAAGTGGAGTGATAGGTGGACCCAGCAGGGTTAGCAGGTCCTGTATGGGGGCTTCGGTGGCCCACTGCCATCATGGGGCCTGAGCAGGGCTCAGAGTCAGCAGAGATAGCAACATAAAGTCTTCAGGATGAGACAGAAGTAGAATCTAGTAGGACATAGGAAAACCATCAGAAGGACCAGGCCCAGGCTATAGACAGTTATGTCTTCTCAGCAATGATATGAAAATCACTGCAGTTTTAGTCCAGTTTAATGGAGGGCAAATGGGACGTGAGCAGTGCGGACCTGAGCCATGTGTGGAACCTACAGCTTGGCCGTGTCCACTGTGGCCTCTTATAGCTCTTCCCTCTCCTAACGTTTCTTCCTGAGGGGTTGCTGCCTCCCTGAAGTGAGTGGTATGAGGTGCCCAGTACACTTCTGTAAACAGTACTCACCATGCCTATCACGGGAGGGATTATCATCAGCCAAAGTACACAGAAAGCCCCCGTCCAGCCTGCTCTGACTCCCAGTAGGCCAGCAGAGAGCAGACCTCTGCCTGGACCATCCTCCTATGGGCAACCCCTTGGGAATCCAGGGCAGACTAGGATGAAAAGAGCTGAGCCCAGAGATGCCCGACAGTTTGCTACCCATGTCAACACCACAAAAGCCATTTCCTTTAACTGACTGTTACGAATCCCCATCCTTCAATTAAAAGTCTGCCCAGGGTCAGACCTTAGACCAACCGTTTTCAAAACATCATCCCTCCTGACAGCTAGGGGTATTGTTTTCATCACTGTACAGGAAGGGAAAGCGGGTTCTTCACAGTTACAACTCTCATCCAAGCCTATTGGGCTACAAAATGGCAGAGGATCTCTTGCCAGAGTCCACATGCTTCAAGCCTTTCACTGCACCCCCAACTCAGTGCTGCTAGGTACAGGTTTGGAGGGCTTGGAGGGTTAGTGGGAAGGCATGTCCAAGGGGACTTCCACAGGGTGACTCCCCAGTAGTTCATTTTGATCTGGAAAGATACCTAGGGGAACCTCCTCAATCACTCCTGTGTCTGATTGGCTGTTGGCTTTCCCTGTGTCCAGTGATCATCACAGCCTTTGACCTCACTGATGTGCAGACTCTGGAGCACAGTAGGCAAGTAACCCCACATTCTAACCCTTTGTATGTCCCTGTATATCACCTGGACTCATGAAGCTGCCTAGAAGGGTTCCCAAACCCCAGCCTCTGGCCTGGGCCCAGAACAATGGGCACTTACTGTTCAGATCCCCACTCACCCCTAAAGACTTGCCCCCTGCTCAGCAGTTCAAGCTAACAGGCCACACTTGTCTTTGAAATCCTACTGCTACCATATTGGAAAACTTCATCTTGAACAAGGGGCCCCTCTGTTCACCCTTACCTTAGCCCCTAATAATTTCATATCTAATCCTCTTGCTACATTGGGCACAGATGTGAGCAAATGACCAATTTCAGAGGGCCATCATCTGGCAGAAATAATCCACCTAATGGATCAACGCCCCTCCTCCCTATGTTTGCCTGGGCCACTCACATCAGCATCTTCTAGGCCCTATGAAGGAGACAGGGATGATTTTTACAGCTGATAAAGGGCAGAGGTCACCTAGTTCTCACAGTAAGAGTCTTCACCTCTCCCAAACCAGTACCTTTGTATTCCCAGCTCCTTCCAGTCCCATTGAGGCCCATCTGACTCCAGCATCAGCATCCCACTTCGTTAGGAGATCAGAGTACCGGTACCCTGTGCCTCCTGGCTGACTGAAAGTCTCATGTTCTAGGCAGTGGCTGGAGGATGCGCTAAGGGAGAATGAGGCAGGTTCTTGCTTCATCTTCCTCGTGGGAACCAAGAAGGATCTGCTGGTAAGCAGAGTGAAGCTGGAGGCCCAGCCCCGAGGCACTTTCCAGAAAGTGCTGTTTGCAGCCCACTTTTGAGGAGCACTGCACAACACTGGCATGCCTTCTGTTGGTCTTCAGAGCAGGCTATGGAATTGAAGAGAGTTCTGAAGCTCCCGTGCTTCCCCCTAAGAGGCAGGGGTGACTCAGATTTCCTTGGGGACCCTAGGCAAGCGGCATCCCTACACTGGGACACCCCATCACACCTCTGTACTTGGGTTGAAGTGAAAAGCAAGGGTGGTGAGAGAGGCGGCCATTCTAGGGATGCCCTACAATAAGGGTCAGGATTCAGAGTCAGCCAGGGCTGTTTCTTCCAGTCAGGAGCAGCCTGTGAGCAAGCTGAAGCAGAGGCTGTGCACCTGGCCAATGAGATGCAGGCAGAGTACTGGTCTGTGTCAGCCAAAACCGGTGAGTAGTGTACCCCACATGGATTTATTACTGAGAGACTGTGTACCCCATATGCATTTATTACTGAGAGACTGTATGCCCCACATGGATTTATTACTGAGAGACTGTGTACTCCATATGCATTTATTACTGAGAGACTGTATGCCCCACATGGATTTATTACTGAGAGACTGTGTATCCCACATGCATTTATTACTGAGAGACTGTGCACCCCGCATGCATTTATTACTGAGAGACTGTGCACCCTGCATGCATTTATTGCCAAAAGACTGCAGGATGCAGAAGTATAAAGAGCAAAGTTGGCAGCCCAAGCTCTTGGGGAGATGAAAAGAAAGGGCATTCAGTATTTGACACACGAGAAATTCCAAGGCTATGGAAACTCAGAAATCAGGCCAGTAGTCATTGCCTCTGGTGCACAGAGACAGTGTGTATCCGGCCACCAACTGAGTATGGATTGAAACTGGAAGCGCTGTCTCTAGGTTACCACAAACATCTGGCAGTGCCCATGCCTGGAGCTGTTCTTCCCCAGCAGTAGCGTCCACCTCCCCCATAGCTCCCCACCCTCCTTGATCATAGTAACAGTAGGTTCTCTGAAATCCCACTGTAGGGCTAGGAGGGTTATTCTGCATAGTTGCACAGGTTCATGGGCAATGTTTACGTTGGGTCCTGGAGCCTTTAGGGGGATGCATATGGATTCTATGTAAGGGCCAATAGCACATGGGTAGCTCCTATAGTGAAGGCACACACTCAAGCTTGCACCAGGTTGTGCAAGTACTCACTAGCAACTGATTGAAAGAAAGGCTCGGGGCTGGAGAGATGGCTCAGTGGTTAAGAGCACCGTCTGCTCTTCCAGAGGACCCGGGTTCGATTCCCAGCACCCACATGGCAGCTAACAACCGTCTGTAGTTCCAGTTCCAGGCAAACACCAAGGCAAATAAATAAATAAATAAAGTTTAAAAAAAAAAAAGAAAGGCTCAGAGGTTTTAGGGAGTAGCCTGTGGGGTGGGGGATGGAGACCAGAACCCAGTAGGAAGCCAGGTTGCTAGCCAGTACTGTAGTACTACCCATAGGTGGGCTGCTAACTATCAGGAGTGCTCTGAAAGGATCATGGCTGAGCTAAGGGTAGCCTTACCTGGCACTTGCCCATAATGCATCTGAAGACACCTCAAGTCATAGCTGTGTTATGGGCCCCCAGGAGAGAACGTGAAGGCATTCTTCAGCCGTGTTGCCGCCCTAGCGTTTGAGCAGTCTGTACTTCAGGACCTAGAGAAGAGGCCCAGCGCTCAGCTGCGGGTTGGAGATGGAGATGAAGACCTAATACGTGCGTACAGAGAGGACTGGGTGGGGCCGAGGAGCAGGATAGGGACCAGAAGTCCACACCCACCATTCTTAATTTGCTACCCACGCTGTATTCTTGGAGCCTCTGGACTGTTATCATGACTCAGGTCTACAGCTTCCATGACTCCACCTGCCAACTCAGACACCAGCCCCAGCCTTCCTGATCTCCACACAGCCTTCTCTGGGGCCAGGCTTAGGCTCCTGATCTTCAGATGTGTCTTGCCTCCAGCTTACTGGACAAACAACCCCAAATGTCCCCTGGGCCCCTCCCACACCAGGTCATCCAGTTTTTGCCCAGTGTCAGCTGAAGGATGTCTGTTTGATATCATCTTACTTTCCTGTCTGTGCAGGGATAGAAGTACCGAAGATTCAGGAGAAAAAGACGCCACCTGGCCTGGGCTGCTGTTAGCTGAGGCCAGCATCAGAGCCATCTCCCTGCATACACACGATGTGACATGGAACCCAAGCTCTGAAGCAGATAATGCCTTCAAGCTAGAGAAGGCCTGTGTCTCCAGAGCTCAGCCATTTCTCTTAGGCATAGCCCCACTGACTGCTGGGGCTCCATACTGTCTGGCTGCGGGTGAGGCTTCCCTACAGGGTCTCCAGACAGTCACTGTGGTCTCAAGAGGCTTCAAGACTGCAAACTCAGGACACTTGTGTCTAGGCTACATCCCTTACCCAATCATATCTGCTGTCACCTTGGAGCCCTTCCCTGCTGGTCCTCGATGAGGCCTCTGAACCCCCATCTCCATGTTCTAAGCACCAAGACTTGTCAGAGTAGGTGAGCAGAACTCACCTGCCATCCCTCCTGGGAGTTCTCTCATCAAGGAGACATGAGTTCTAGGTCTTGGAGCTTCAAGACCTTGCTATCCACTGTCCCTCTGCCACAGAATTTCAGGACTCTTGAGTTAGACACAACGGACAAAGTCCATTTGGACCCTCGGGCAGAGTCCTACCTCCACCTCTGAGATTCCCCATAGTCCTGCCCTGCGAGTCGGTGGATGAGAAGGAAGACTGCCCCATCAGAAGATAAATCACCATGACTATGCTGAGAGATGACAATTGCATGGAGTCCCTTTGGCACCTCATTCTACACCCCCAAACTTGATACTGCCTTGTGATGTCACCTGTGTCCATCCCTGCTGACCTACCATGTGTCTCTCCAACTGTCCTGCGTATCTCTTGGGACTTTGGCAGTGGTCCACACATCTCTAAAGGCCTTTGGACATGCAGAATCTAGCATACCTAACCCCTTCCTGCACATCATCAGGAACAGTGCTTCCTACTTGGGTTCAGGGTCTCCCCCACTCCATATTCCTATAGCTCTAGGTCCAGGCTCTTATCTGTCTCATTTCTGCATTACTTTCACTTCTGCCATAAGAAGATGGGTACACCTGGCATTCCTAACTGCTGGCCCCCACCCATATCGGGTTTCATGTCACCCATGCTGGCCTTCCACTCTGTATGTAGCTGAAGCTGACTTTGGATTTTATTTGCCCTTCATCTCCAAAGTGCTGGAATTACAGACATGTACCACCATACCCAGGAACACCTGCTTCTTAAGGATGATAAGCATTTGCAGACAGCCATGTTGGTCAGTGCCCTTTTCTAAGTGCCTGGCATACCACACATTTCCGTGACTGTTCATTAACTCAGCGATGGCCAAACAATGAAGAACACTGGCATATTTTCCTGTTCAATATGGAACATTCATTAGCTTTATTTTAGCTCTCTCTCTCTCTCCCTCCCTCCATCTTTAAGACAGTGCCCCTATGTGTACTAGACTGACCTCAAGCTTACAGAAATCCTTCTGCTGCCTCCCAAGTGCTGGGGTTATAGACATGGAGCTCATGTTTGGCTCAGGCTCCTTTATTTTCAAAAGCATGTAAACCATCTCTTTAAAGGCATTAAATGTTTAGTGTTAAACTAGATGGTCCGCATATAAACAAAAATACTTCTGCCCTGTAGTCAGTCGTACTCTTTGGTGAACAGTTGATTAAATTCCTTCTCGATTCTCCAGAGTGCCCTTGTACTGTGCACACCACCAGATGGGCTATCTGTCCTGCTATTTCATTGTAGGTCACATACTTTAGCAAGACAGAACTTTCCTGAGTGTCGCTAGGCTCAAGTTCATTGACTTCCTTAACTACTGGTCAGCTGGTTCATATGCCACTGCTGTTAGCTTTGACCCATAGTACTTTATTTATTTATTTTTTCTTCTTTATTTTGTATTTATCAAAAAAACAGTAAAAAGAATTTAAAAATGCGGAAGAGTTAACAATAACTATACAGAGGATAATAATCATAAGCATGGCTTATCAAGGGTGGAAATGCAAATAAGATTGCTACACATATATTTTCTTTGTGTTCAGCTTTCCCTCTGAATTTTTTTTTTCCATCCTTGTATATCCTTATTGAAGGTCTCTTCCCTCTCCCACCACATCTGATCATTTTTCTTCTCTGCAACTCCCCATCCCCTCCCTGGGCAGGGAGCAGACAGTCCTATGGTCCCACTGGCCCAATAATGCTTGGATCAGTCTTCACTTCCGGCCAAATCCAGTTTTGTCCCCCCTCCCTCAAGAGTGAGTCAGGTGATCCTATAGATGGACTGGGGTTTGAAGGGTCAGTCCAGGGTGTTTCTGATCCCAAGCTGTTCAGTGGTTGTGGTTTGCTGCTTGGGCATGTTTGGCTTTTTTTTCCTGTTTGTTTGTTTAGAGACCACTAGTGAGTGAGTACATCCCCTGCTTATCTCTCTGAGTTTGTGATACTTCGCTCAGGAGGATATTCTCCAAAT